>JAGTTF010005334.1:21577-33237 GCA_019095985.1 Streblospio benedicti | reverse complement strand
TTAGTGCTATCTTCATTGCATTATTTTTGTAAGAGATATTAAGTTAAAGCTGCATAAACTTCCCTTTTATACCTTACTCCTATGTTCCACATTTAGTTTGCTTATTGTATACTCTTGCAATGTACATTTTTTGTAATACTCGGATGCGTACTCTATCAATTGTAGAATATATATGGTTTGCTTATTTGTATACAATGAAAATATAAGGCATTTTTTGTGTGTGTTTTTTTAATGTTACTCTAACGCATATTTTTCTCAATTTTCTGTACAACTAGATTACTTATCGTCATACTCTTGCAATGTACATAAAATATGTGAACAAAAAAATATAAAAAATGTGTACTATTGATTTTTATTTATTTATTTATTTTTTTTACTTTAGTGTTATTCTGAATTTTTTATTGTTGTACATATGAATCATGATACATTCAACCTTACGAACAATCCTGTTGCATGCTTTGTTTTCTTATTGTGTACTCTACTATTTCTTAAAGAGAAAGGTTTTCTTAGTGCGCTATATATTTAGATTGATGTGTTACTTCTCTTTCAATAAACATTAGTTGTGTTCAGACTGTTCATTTTTACTTAAAACACTACAAACTAGTTCATAAACATAACACACAACATGTGTTTGTCAACCTATACATTAAACAGATATTCTGTTCGAAACACATTGTACAACTCTAGGATTTAATAGTGTGCATGGTAAATACGGTACACCAATTTTCATCCGTAGCCTTGCAAAACAACAATCAAAAGTTGCTCAGTGTTCACCTCTCACTATGAGTTTTTAGACTGGTGAGCACAACGGAGCCAGATTTTTTTCTCTACAAACTCAACTTTACATTCTGACGGTCTTTTTGTAGTTTTTTCCTCCTCGTACAACAAAACTCAACTCGGAGATTTGTTACACAACTGCAAAGCTGTTTAGCAGATCATTGTGAGTGAGGGCCAGTATTACCGTGTGTTTTTTTTCGCATTTTGGCCTGGCCGGGATGCACGAGGATGTGAAAATGATGTGCAGCGCGTGCATCACGTGTCAGCAATGCAAGTCGGGATCTGGGGGTGGTAACGCCCCCATGCAGCATGAATACGTCGGATTTCCACACGAAGCGGGTCGCAATTGATTTGCAAGGCCCTCTCCCCGAGACCAGCACGGGGCATTGTTATGTCTGCGTGATTCATGACTACTTCTCTAAACGAATGGAGTTGTATCCCCTACTACGAAAAACGGCGGAGGCAGTCGCGGATGTGCTCTTTAGGGAGTATATCGCGCGACATGGCGCCCTTTCGCCCGACTTCACAGCGACCAGGGAGGAGAGTTTGATAATCATCTTTGCGATGAGTTATGCAAGCTGTATGGCGTCGACAGATCGCGGACTACCCCGTATGCTCCGTGGAGCAACGGCATGGTAGAAAGGAGCAACAAAACCATCAAAGCTATCCTGCGAGCGTTGAACGTTCACGAGAGAGAAAATTGGGACGAGATGCTGCCGTATGTCTTTATGGCATACAATGCAACGCCCCACGCGAGTACAGGGTTCACACCACAGCGATTGTTTTACAGTCAATGTGCGGATCCATTACTTCCCGTGGATTTGATGTATGGGTGTGATGACAGGGCGGTGCCTCAGTGCTACTCGTCCTACGTCTTTCATCAGAGGAATCTTGCAATGCAGACAGCGGAAGTTGTTCGCGAGGTTACTGGGCGGCGGTGGAGGTTCAAATGGAACAACAGAGGAAGCGCACAGCGAAGCCACGCCGCTATGCGGTGGGTGATCGCGTGCTGCTATTTCATCCTCCAAACAAGCGAGATGTGCTTCACGCGCAGCCATGGATTGGCCCCTTCAAAGTGATTGAAGTGGGTAGCGACAACATTATCAAGATTCAGATGCACACTGACGTCCCGAGTAAAGCGGGGCGAGGCCGTAGACCAATCAAAGAAAAGTGGGTTAGCACTAGGAATGTTAAACCCTTCATCGAGACAGAGGCGCGTGCCCTTGTGGTTATGTCGCCGCAGCACTCTTCATATTCGGAGGAGGTCGCTAGTGTAAACCGGCAACGCTTCTTTGAGTATTGGAGAGTCAACTACTAGATGGATCGCGGGGCGCATCGCTCAGTTTTATGGGCGCGACCCCGCAGCTTGGTGTTAAAGTTTCAATGGAAACGCGACCCTCCTAATCTTCCCAGACCGTGGCGTTTGGAATTGAAACTTGGGGGAGAGGGAGCGGGTGTCGCGAAAGGGGGAATTCTACTGAACTGCGAGGAAATCTCGTGAGTTTGCAACAAGGGGGAATCGCAACAGGAGTTAATAATGCAGCATACACCCACCAAATTTGTGTTGTGTTGGGTAGGAGGTAGCCGGCGTAATTAAAGAAGAACCATCAAATGAAGCAATAGTCAGCAATGGCTAGTTGAAATAAAGTCGGCGTTGCTCGTAAAAGGGCAAAATTGGAAGATCGTTGAATCGAAAACAAAAGGACAAGTCGCGAAGCTCGGTGGCTGCGATAGTGGTCGCGCGGGTATAAACACCAATCAACCAGGTCGCGAGCTCTCATAGTTGTGGGCCAAAAGACCCAGGGATAAGCGCCTTGGTAAGGTGTCTACAGTATTGGCGGCGGTCGCGGCAGCCTAGTTAGAACCCGCGTCACTATGGTAACATAGGCGGCAGCGGGTGGCGGGTCGGCGGCGGCGGCTAAGTAAATAATCCCTTCACCGGGTGGCTGGGGAGGCGCGAGACAATCGCGGCCTCTCCCAGTCAAAACAAAGACACGTGTGCGCAAGTACTGGAATGGTCAAAGGTCAAACATCATGCAGGACGGCTGCCGATTGGTTGCCCGGCCCCGTAGCGGCAAAAGGAGACCGGGGTACTATGTAGTATAGCCGGTATTTCGAAATCATCAGTCGATTGACTGGTGACAGTACAGTAAAGACGTGCAGACGGATTTGCTGTATTTTGTTGCGCATTTTTCAGATTGTTGCGGATTTCGTCATTCTAGTCTAAATTGTTGCCTTGCAGGTAGGATCCTGGGGATCTTCATTGGTGCAGAAGACAGCGTGGGGGACTGGGGCAGTCGTTATGGCTGGCCTAGGCCCTGATGGAGCAACCGGGGGTGGGTCGCGGCCCACTTCCCCAACCCGTGAAGAAGAGTCGGGGGTCGGCGATGCAGTCGACCTACCGATGGAAGGTGTGCAGGAGGCTGAAGGGGATGAGGTGCTTATGGCACGTCTCACCGCCCTGACGCGTGATTTGGAGGACAGCGGGGCAGTTTCGACTGTGCCCGATGACGAGGCTGCTTGCGGCGAGGACGTCGACGCTGATTCGGGGGAGGAAGAGCCTTCTCGTAGCTGGGCGGACGACGTGCAGCAGGCAGAGGAAGAGGAACAGGGGGGTGACTTGGCGTCCACTTCACCTAAGCCTGACGGGTCGAAAGCCCCGCGGGTAGCGGTGGGTGGCGCGAGACGTCGCGGCCCCTCCCTCACACACGAACCGACCGAGAGAGAAGTGCGGCGGTTCTTCGCTGATCCATACACACGACAGGTGTTGTATGCAAATCGCTATGTAGGGGATCACCCCGAGGAAGGCGTCTGTTTCTTGGCAGACCACATCACCGGGTTGCCGCAGCACTCGTACGAGAAGTCGCGGGAACCGGGCTATGGAGGCGTGCGGCCACCTCAGTGGTTGGCACGAGCTCCCAACGATTTTCGCTCGCGGGATGCGAAACCCGAGTTGCGATGGCGCGCAGTAGGGAAGGTGGCGAACCAGTCAGGTCACACTGCCTTTCCCAAATTAGTACCTGAGGTGTCATTCTCCGCGGCCCGACTCCCGGTGGACAAGCTCACGCACGAAGGCGTTCGTCTTCTGTTCGTGGCGTATTTGGAAGCTGGGATGAGGTGTCCAGTCGCGGGATGCAAGCCTTGGGCAGCCCTGGATGCAGACAACAAGTTTGCTCTGCCTCAACCACAAGCCATGCTGACTCGGGATCGTCTACATTTGGTTAGGCGACCCGACAACTGCGCGAAGCTGGACGCGGCACTTGTGTGTGCACCGCGTACTCAGTCTCAACGGGAGCATGGATGGGATGGGTTCGAGTGCGTTATTGAGCACTGGGCCCATTTCCACATGAAGGGGGGATGTTGCTTCTCCGCCCCTTGCTGCAGCGGAATGGCGGTGGAGATGCTGCCGTCAACTTGTCAGAGCGCCATGTTTCCGTCTCTGACAGCAGCCGTCCAACACATGGTCGCCGAACACATGAATGAGGTTGACCTGAAGAAAGCGGAACTTCTTGAAGCGCGCGAGAAGGCTCGTCAGCGTTCCAAGAACAAGGACGCTAAAAGTGAGGAGGACGACGAGGATCGCTGGTTGGGGGACATTAGTTCACCCCGCTCGGTCGCTCAGCAACTAGTGCTCGAGTTCATGGGCATCTATGTGTCCCATGTCGGGCTTCCCCAAGTCATCGGTCGCAAGAAGTGGTTTCCCGATGCGAAGCTGGCGCGAATAATCGTGGGATTCCATCTCCGCGATGTCGATATGGACAAACAGCCACTCTGGGACAGCGTGCACAAGGAATGGCTCAGGTTGTGCCGAGAAGACTTCGCCCGTTGGACGTCTGTTCTCAGCTCGTACGCGGTGACAGTCCCTAAGGGGCCAAGCCGGTACAGCGAGATGGCAGCGTCTCAACCGGTGCGCACCAACAAGGCGGCTTCTTTACCCAAGATTCCGCGAAAGAAGGCCGCTGCAACCCGAGCTCCCGAGCCTGTGTCCACACCGGTGCCTGCGCGGCATAGTGTGATGCAGGCTCTCTTCAAGTCAGTGAAGGGGCTTTCTGCTCCCTCACCGACCCCCACGATGAGTCCAACGCAGAAGAAGAAGACTCCTGCGGCCACTGTTACCAGCACGTCGGAGTATCCGTCCATGGGTACTGCCGGCGCCGGCACACCACCCCCTCTTCCATCACGTGCGTCCCGATTGGGTCAGCGTGGTGGGCGAAGCACTGGGGTAGATAGTGGCGTTGCGCAGAAGCACGTTTGCTCCAGCTCGACGAGCATCAGCCCGATAGCTTGCGGAGGGAAGAAGCCTTCCATCGCGGGTCACATGCGTCACGACCGCGACACATGGATAGGTCGCGCGCAAAAGGCCAAGGAGGAACTGGTGGCTCATCGTAGTGGACACGCTTCCCTGGACAAGGAGCTCAGAACCAAGGAGTCCAAGTGGGCTCCGGAACGCGTTGGTCTTGACCAACAGCTCCTCACGCAAACCAAGAGAGGCGACGACTATAAGGAAGAAGTCGATCGTCTGCGCGCCGAAAGGGATGACGCTCGGAGGGAGTGCAACACGCTGCAAGCGGAGCTAGAGGCTTCGCGAAACAGCTACAAGCAACTTACCGCGGAAGCTCAGGCTGTCCGGGAGGAACTCGCGGCGGCGCGAGAAGAAGTTGAGCCAATGGCGGCTGAATTGGCGTCGTTGAAGGCGACGGCGTCATACGCGATTCCGCAAGGGAGTTTGAGTGTGAGCCACACACCAAGCAAGGCGGAGCTGCAGTGGTTGTCCGAGGGGGAGTTGGTTCGTGCCGACGGTGCGACCGCCGACTTTCGGGCAGCAGACTGGCGTACGCTGCAGGAGCTGATGAGTGACCAGCGTGGGGAGATCGTCAATGCGCGCTACATGCTCACCGCCCACAAGAAAGCTGTTCCCAAGTTTGATGTGCACTCGGCTGTCTACACCTGTGTACGGCAGTTGGTTGCCGGGCTCGAGGACTTCATGCGGCAGACCTTGGCCCCTCATCTACCCAGCACCACCTCGGCAGAGCTCTCTCTAGCCGATGAACTACGCGCGGCGCCCGAGCGCTCCACTTCCTGTATCGTGGTCGACAATCTTGACACGACGGCAGGCGGAGACGCTCAACTGCGGCAAGAGTTGGCGCTTGCACAGCAAGAGGCCAAGTTGTACAAGGAGTTCGCGCAACAACGGACAGCCGACATGGATCGCATGCATCGGCAAGGCGCGAAGAATGCGGACCACATTCGCGAGATGTCGGCAACCTTTAGAGAGTTGATCGACAATCTGCGTGACCTGTCACTGCAGAACCGCGACTCCAAAGGAGATCGCAGTCAAGGATCTGACAGCCCACAGGTGACATTACAGTCTGCCACCCTGGAACAAGAGCTGGACGGTTGCTATGACCGGTTCCAGAGCATCGGCGACGCATCGGACTCCGTCAAAATGAGAAGGAGGTCTGAGGAAGCCGAGGGCGGATTGGGAACGTCGGGGGCAACGGTGGGGTCTAGGCCTGACCGCGTGACCTCGCGAACTCTCAGTTCGTGCTCCTCCAGCCAGAGCCGTTCGTCCCACTCCGTTGCGAGCGTGGACATGGCGTCCGACACCGGGGTCAAACTGTCGTTCCTGCGCACTTACCAGGAAACGGCGACAAGGCTGCCCAAGCTAAACCCACCGGCCGAGTGAAGCGGAATCCTGTTCCGTCGGCATCCGCAGAGCGGGCGAAAGCTCGTTCCTCCAAGAGCAGCGGTTCCAAGTCTGGAACACCGCTGGCTAAGAAGTAGGACGCGCCGGGTGGGAGAGAGCATATCAAGCCGACCGACGGGTTGATGGTGGTATGTTCAGACGTCAGGTAGGCGGCACCTTTGAGTGTTGGCCAGGTTTGCCCAGCAACGCCGGACGCGGCGCGGCAAAATCTTGGTGGCTGGGACACCAACGGAGTAAGTCCAAGGGCGATCCGACCTACAGTGGCTTTCGTATCACTTGCCGTCGGCTAATCGTACTCTACACGGTACACCATCCGACATCGTAGCCGGCGGCCCCTCCATGTAGTTTGGCCCTTTTCTTGTGTACGGCCCTCTTCCAAATTTCCCTTTCCGTTTTGTTAATAAGTCGCGGGTCCTGTTACCCCCTCCTATATTTTAACGGTGTCCACAGTCCTGCTGCGTTTCACTTATACACCAGGTGGACGTTGGGGGAGAGTTTTTGCTTTTGTATATTTTCAGGTGCTCGGGCGCGGCAAGTGTGAAAGACGGCCCAAGTGCGCGACCAGTGTCGCGAAGTGTAGCGTCAGCTCGGACTTAACCGCGAAGCAGTCGTGGAGTCCCCGAACAATGGAGTGCGAGTGGAGAGAGGATGTGGCCGCGCCCCGAGTGCCGCCCCGCGCCGTGTACACTTTGGATACTTTTCACTGTTTTGTTTAATGTGTAGTTCCCATGCAGGTAGGCTATACCCGTATAAGCGGTGTAGTCCTACCTCCGTGGGATCTGGGGGAGTGTGTAACGAAACTAGTTCTCAGTAGGTCTCCAGTGCGCGAGGTTGCAGCAACCTTGCAGAGTATAAAGTAGTTATATGTAAGTTGCACTGGACTAGGTATATTATCCCCTTTGTTACACACACCTTGTTGTTATGCCTTCTTAAGCCCACTGTAGGATTAAGGACTCAGTACACTACAGTACTGAGACTTGGCCATTAGGGCCTCAGTTTCCTTGTAGACGCTAGTCGGATAGCACGTAGGGCTGGTAACCTATTCCTTCGGGGATAGGCCTTCTTTACTTATCTGACGGGGCTAGCCGGTGGCGAACCCCCCTCCTCCCGCCTGGGACCGCGTGGCTTCGTAAAGGGGACGCCCTGATCGTTGCGTGTCAGCACCAGTGCGAAGTCCCCCTTCCGTGTGGGGGCCTGTCGTGAAACCCGGCTTGTTAGTCACCAGGCACTCGCCCAGTATGCTGGACGGTGGCCTGTACGTGGGGTACCAGTTAACACAACGAGGAGTAGTAAGGGAACCAACATCGTCTAGGAGTCAGCCGTCCGTCGCGCGTCCGAGCTTTGGGCTCGTGGCGTCGCGATTCAGCACAGCGCGACCCAGTCATCAAGCTGGGTGCGACAGACTCCACTTTGTTTACAGTATCGTATGTCCGCGGCGTGTTGGTGGAGGGGTTTATAGAAGGGGGGCAACATGTCTGTTATTTGGCATAGGTTTTTCCCGTAGATTATTTCATGTGGGGAGAAACCAGTGGCGCGTGATTCGTGTTGTTCATGTTGAAAATCACGATGGGAAGCATATCATCCCATGTGCGGGGATTGTTTTGACAAACACAGCGCAGTATATTTGTAATAACTTTATTTTGTCTTTCTGATCGTCCGTTGGACCGGGGCAGGAACGGGCTGCTGTATTTGAGTTTCATTCCCATGATGAGCGATGCTTCTTTCCATACGTCTGCAATAAAATTGCTACCATGGTCAGAAATCATGACGTTGGGTACTCCGTGAATCGCAAATGCGTTTTTGACAAAACCTTTTGCGAATTCTGCTGCTGATGTAGTTTTTGTCGGCCAAGCACAGACGAGTCTGCTGGTATGACAGATGACGGTCGCAATATAGAGATTTTTGTTGGCTGTCATGGCGAATTTACCAATGTGATCTGCCCCCACTTTGTAAAATGGAGACAGGGGTGACAAGACAGGTTGCCCTGGCGTGTGTTGTAGGGGCAACGAGTTTTTTGGCCTTGTTGCAAGTGATGCAATTTGCAACGTATCTTTTGACCATGTTTCCCATAAAAACGCCATACGTACATCCGTTTGACGAGGTCTAGGGTTTTGTCCACGCCAAAGTGGGTACCTACGTGTGAATCGTGTACCGCTTTAATAACTGTTTGTTGCATCTCTGTGGGCACGACTAGGCGGAGTTGTGGTGACGCTGTGTGAGTTTCTGTAGTCTGGTGAGATGTTGTATAGTAACTCGGTGTGCCCAAGAGGCAATGGGAATTTGCTTTGTCGTATCACGGCGCCGCCTTTTTGAAGATGGCGGTATTTTGCGGTGTTTGAGGTAGGTTATGAGGTCTTGGCAATATTCGTCTCGTTGTTGTGCTAGTTGAAAATCTTGTGGAACTAGACCATGAGGTGTTACGTTACGTTGTGACGTTTCCCCTTGGGGTTGCAGATCATCTTGAAATGTTACTCGTTTTGTCTGCTTTGACGGGTGTGCAGGGGTTTGGGTGTTGTGTGATTGTTGGATTTGTGGCGGCGGTTGGTTTTTCGTTTGTGGATTATCAGTGTGTTGGTCTTGTTGTTGTTTTTCATTTCGTTTTTTGAAGCTGAGCGGGTGATAGCAGATATGTCTTTGGAGTGCAGGGGAAACATGTCCAGTTTGTCGTCCGCCGGCGTGCGTGTGATGTTGTAGTTTCGGCGACTAAGCCCGTCTGCTAGCACGTTGTTGGCGCCTTTGATGTGATGTATTTCGTAGTCATAACCACTGATAAAAAGCACCCATCTCGAGAGTTTTGGCATAAGTTTCTTCTTGTTAGCCAGAATTTTGGTGAGAGAATTGTTATCCACATAGAGCGTGAATTTGTTGTAGCTGAGGTAGTAGTCAAATTGTGTGAGGAGTAGCACACCGCTAATATTTTGAGTTCCAGTATGTCTCGTTTATGTTCTGGTTCTGTGAGCGATCATCCGCAGTAGGCAATGGGCACCAGATTCCCCGTTTTATCTTGTTGCATAAGTGCTCCGCTTACGGCTGAAAAACTTGCGTCGGTGAAGAGATAAAACTGCTTGTGATCTGCATAATGGAGCAGCGGTCTGGATGCTAGTGTGTGTTTAAGCGATTCAAAACTCTCGGTGCAGGTTGGCGTCCACTCCCATTTAGCACCCTTTTTTAGTAGGTTGAGGAGGGGGTCACTTTGTCCCCTTTTTTTGGTATGTAGTTTGAAAAATAGCCGCAGATGCCGAGAAAACTTTTTAGTTCCTTGGGTTTAGGGGGACCGGGAATGACGTAATCGCGTCTGTATATGCTTTTGAAGGTTTTATTCCGTCAGGATGTGATGGTGTGTCCTAGAAAATCACATGAAGTTGCCCCCCCAAGGTACATTTGGACGTAGCCAGTTTGAGTCCCGATTCTTCGATGGATGCGAGGGCGTTGTGTAGGTCTTCAAGGTGTTGCTGTTTGTTTGGCGAAAATACGAGGATGTCGTCCAAATATGCCGTAGCGCATTTGCCGATGTGGTCACGGAGGACTGTGGCCATGACCTTGGGAAAATGGGAAGGCGCGGAGCAGAAGGCCTTGAGGACATTTTTTGAACACAAAAGCTTTGTTGTCTAAATGGAACCCGCAGAGCGGTTGACTGTCTTTGTGTAGGGGGTATTTGAAAATCCAGCGTACTGAAAATGGTTGCCCTACGTTCTGCAATGGTGTCTATGACGGCCTGAACGCTTGGGATGACCCATTTGCCCCAAATGCAATTCGCATTCAAACCTCGAAGACCCACTATGGGCCTGATCTCGCACGTATCTTCGGGTGACTGGAGATGTTTATGGCTCTTACTCACACCTTGTCGGACAGGGACGAGGGCTTACCCATTTGATGTGGGAAGACACTGTCATGGAATGACTCCCGTAAAATGGTCAAGATAATAAGAAATATGAGACAGAACTGCTTGTGCCAGCAAGATGTTTTGGGCACTAGCCAGAAAGAGCCTAGGTAAATGTCCGTGGGTTGAGCCAGCCGATGGTGTGGCGTAAGTGGTGTAAGAGAGGCACTGGGTTGCTCCTTGGGCCTAGCCAGAAACAGCCTAGGTGTAAATGTCTTTAAGTGGTGTAGAGGCACTGGGGAAGCCACTCCCAGCCCTTTAAAAGCTGGTGCGCACACTCTCTCTGCCTCTTTTTGCAGCCAAGACACAGACCTGAAGCTCACTCTCTCACTCTCTCTTTGCCTGCCGCTCTTCTAGACTCAACAAAGACTCAAGTGCGGTCAAATACTAACCTCTTGTGCAATAAATGATGGAAACTACACTTGAGAGTGAGTTTATTATTTAGACAACTACATACATAGTACCTTTCACGGATGATGGAATGAAGATTAACATGAACACGCACTAATTGAGGGAGCGCCCTAAGGGGGTCTCAGGAAGATCTGGTGTGTTGGGCATTGTCGCCAAAGCGAATTACTACATCCCATCCCGTGTGACGTTTGGCAAGTGAGAAATGGCAGACAGACGGCAGGAGACACCAGCATCTCCTCCTAGGCCCAATCACCACAAAGATCAACCCGGGAAACAACCCCAAACTAGAGGGCGAGATGGTGGAGCATGTCAAAATGATGTAAGTCTTTGTTTAAATTTTACTCCCACTTGTTCTATTCCAAAAGCCATGAAAATGTCCATTCGCCATCCATTTAAAACTCAACTACGCAGGTTTAAAAGCCCACACTTGTGTACACGTTACACTGAGTGAGCAGTGGCGGCGAGTTTGTCTTTGCCGTCTGCGGGGTTTAGGCGGCAGAATCAACTCCAACATACAGTCCGGGATGGCTAGAATAGATAATCGATGTATATTACCATTGAAATGATAGTTTTAGAACATATAATTAAGATTAACCATACCATGTTATATATTACGAATACCCCCACTTATAGATAGTAATTACCAGACATTAGATAGTGACAATAACTTATTTAGTATAGTAAAATTATATTTGTGTTGTGAGTTTTTTTTGCCTTATCACCGATAGATTTCCTACAAGCTTTGAAATATTCGCCCAGCCACTTACACTCATTTGCGTAGATTTGCAACACACTTGTATTTTTTTGGCAGCCGTTACCAGTGCACAGTTGAGTAGTTGGGTTTGTTAAAGAAGTGAGCCACATTTTGCACAGAATACCTTTACT
>JAGTTF010005334.1:0-21477 GCA_019095985.1 Streblospio benedicti | reverse complement strand
TCACCCGAAAACAGCCCACCAGCCGGGGGGGAAAAACCCAGGAAGGCCGCTCCGGCCCGAAAGGGATGGTCGGAGGGAGAATAGGGGGGCCGAGTAGCCGGGAAAACAGATCAAAACAAAGGGAAAGCCAGGTGGGGGCCCGGGCCGGGGGTCAACCAACAGCTCTGGGCCAAAGGCGACCGGGCCCGATTCCCCAAAGGTTTTGGTGGAGAACCCCCAAAAGGGGGGCGGGGGCCGGGGGGCGCGGGGGGAGGTTTTTCGGAAAGGGGCTTCAACAATACCGGGGGGGAAGGCTCAGGGCCTGCCCCCCCCAAAGTTTCCCCGGTTTGAGGATCGGGCACTGGCGCGTTGGTTGCGGGCTCAGGATTCGCGGAGAGGCCCCCACCCCCAGCACCACCCTGGCAGGCTCTTTTACCGATGAACCCCGGGCGCCGGGGCCCCCACTTCCTGTAGTTGACAATCTTGACAGGGCGGCAGGCGGGGAGCTCAACTGCGGCAGAGTTGGTTTGCACAGCAAGTGGCCAAGTTGTATAAGGAGTTCGGGCAACAACGGCAAGGCGCGAAGAATGCGGACCACATTCGTAGATGTCGTCAGCCTTTAGAGTTGTGTCGACAGTCTGCCCGACCTGTAAGCTGCAGAACCCGCGACTCCAAAGGAAGATCGCAGCCAGGGGATCTGACAGCCTGCAAGTGACATTACAGTCTGCCACCCTGGAACAAGAGCTGGACGGTTGCTATGACCGGTTCTAGAGCATCGGGCGACGCCGTCAGACTCCGTCAAGATGAGGTCTGAGAAGCCGAGGGCAGTTGGGGAAGCGTCGGGGGCAACGGGGTGGGGTCTAGGCCTGACCGCGTGACCTCGCGAACTCTCAGTTCGTGCTCCTCCAGCCAGAGTCGTTAGGTCCCACTCCGTTGCGGCGTGGACATGGCGTCCGACACCAGGGTCAAACTGTCGTTCCTGCGCACTTACCAGGAAGCGGCGACAAGGCTGTCAAGCTAAAACCCACAGGCAGTCGAAGCGAGGAATCCTGTTCCGTCGGCATCCGCAGAGAAGGGGTTCGTTCCTCAAGAGCAGCGGTTCCAAGTCTGGAACACCGCTGGCTAAGAAGTGTGCAGCGCCGGGTGGGAGAGAGAGCATATCAAGCAGACCGGACGGGTTGATGGTGGTATGTTCGGGCGTCAGGAAGTCGGCACCTTTGAGTGTTGGCCAGGTTTGCCTTGGCAACGCTGTGGACAGCGGCAAAATCTTTTGGGCTGGGACACAAAGGGAGTAGGGTCGTCTGGCAGGCGGTGGGCCAGTTACCACCCCGTCTGTAGGAGTTGGGCTTTTTGAGTCCAAAGGCGATCCGAACTACAGTGGCTTTCGTATCACTTGCCCGTCGGCTAATCATTACTCTACACAGTACACCATCCGACATCAGTGGCGGCGGCCTCCATGTAGTTTGGCCCTCTTCCATTTTCCCTTTCCGTTTTGTTTAAGTCACGGGTCTGTTACCCCCTCCTATATTCTAACGGTGTCCTGCTGCATTTTACACTTATACACCAGGTGGACGTTGGGGAGAGTTTTGCTTTTGTATATATTTTCAGGTGCTCGGGCGGCAAGTGTGAAAAGACGGCCCAAGTGCGCGACCAGTGTATGGAAGTGTAAATCAGCTCGCCGGACTTTTCTTTCCCTTGAAGCAGTCGTGGAGATCCCTGAACAATGGAGTGCGATGGAGAGAGAGGATGTGGCCCCAGTGCCGCCCAGCGCCGTGTACAATTTGGATACTTTTCACTGTTTCGTTTAATGTGGTTCCCATGCAGGTAGGCTATACCCTGTATAAGCGGTGTAGTCTACCTCCGTGGGATCTGGGGAGTGTGTAACGAAACTAGTTCTCAATGGGGTCTCCAGTGCTTGGCGAGGTTGCAGCAACCTTTCGCAGGTATAAAGTAGTTGTATGTAAGTTGCACTGGACTAGGTATATTATCCCCTTTGTTACACACACCTTGTTGTTATGCCTTCTTAAGCCCACTGTAGGATTAAGGACTCAGTACACTACAGTACTGAGACTTGGCCATTAGTGCCTCAGTTTCCTTGTAGACGCTAGTCGGATAGCACGTAGGGCTGGTAACCTATTCCTTCGGGGATAGGCCTTCTTTACTTATCTGACGGGGCTAGCCGGTGGCGAACCCCCCTCCTCCCCCGCCTGGGACCGCGTGGCTTCGTAAAGGGGACGCCCTGATCGTTGCGTGTCAGCACCGGTGCGAAGTCCCCCTTCCGTGTGGGGGCCTGTCGTGAAACCCGGCTTGTTAGTCACCAGGCACTCGCCCAGTACGCTGGACGGTGGCCTTTACGTGGGGTAGCAGTTAACACAACGAGGAGTAGTAAGGGAACCAACATCGTCTAGGAGTCAGCCGTCCGTCGCGCGTCCGAGCTTTGGGCTCGTGGCGTAGCGTTTCAGCACAGAGCGTGACCCAGTCATCAAGCTCGGTACGCGACCGACTCCACTTTGTTTACACTAAAGTGTATTGAATACTAGTAAAATGGACCTAATAATGGGCCCATGTGAAATAGGGTTCTTGTGGTCACCATTTCCAACCGACATGCCAAATTTGAGCATCCTAGCTCAAACGATGCGACCTGTAGAGGGGTAACGAACCCGACGGAAGGCGGATGGACGGATGCAATTAATTGGGTACAAGCCAGTGTATAAAACACTGGAATATTCAATGCACTATTTGCACTAAATTAATAACCTTGTCATTTTTTTAATGTAGTCTTCTTCATTAAAAGGCCACTATAATATATAAACCATAACCAGTCTGGACAATAGTATTAGTATTATTACAGTTCATTCTACAATACATTCTAAACAGAATGATTACATGACAATGTAAATAATACCTGATCTTTAATTCGTGGAGAAATTCTACATTAATAACAATAGAGGATAGTAGTCAAAAGGGCTGTGGTAACAATGGAAAATATATAGAATAGTTACATAAGGGTACGTTAAATGTTTGACAAAAATAATTTATACTACATAATCCATATTTTAAAAAAGTTATTTGAAAGAAAATAGACAAAATTTCTGTAATCACCACACCTTGATATTAAAATGGCAATAAAACACGAAATAAAAATATTTCAGCTTGCAATCAAATTTATATTATTGCAGTATGGCACAGTATAGTAATGTGTAACCTATTAGTGTTGTTTTATTGTAATCAAATAAGGAATGGTCTGAAATTGATAATCAATGCCATGAAGAAAATGGTACAAGTTTTAATATTGTTGTATTTTTAATGTGAAAAAGTGATACTTTTAATGTTGTCATGTGTTCTGAATAGTTTAATATTTTGGATCATGGTGGTTTATTTAGTATATCATGGTAATTTAAGAAGATTAACAAATTTCTAACACAACATGTATTGTTGATTTTCAAACATGTAAAATAAATGTAAATTCAAAGTTTGTGTTTTTTTGGAATAAGTGAACAGCAGAGTAAGATAAGACAAGGTAACATATATTACTCATGTTCATCATAGACAAAATGATGTTTGAACATAAATTTCTTAACTATTTTTTTTTAAAATAAAATTACAAAATTGTTCCCAAAAACACTTAACTTGACACAAGTATTTGCGTTTGAATTAAAACATGATTTACATTTATTTAATGCTGCAATGTTTAAGTTAAAATAGACAATTTCATTATTATCTATTAACATGGGTATTCACACAATAAAATACAATTCTGTATTTTAGATGACATTTTACATGAACAGTACACATACCAGAAAAACACGCAGCCACAAAACTTCATAGAAATTAATCTATTGTGACATAATTGAACTATTAGCTGTCTAACGAATATTTCTTGTAAACTTTGTATGTTCCAGGTTTAATCAACAAGACCAATTTTCACTTGACAAGTATTACAGAATAAACAGTAAACACATTAAAGTAACAGGTACATTTCTTTCGTTAAAATGAAATGTTGACTACATATTGAACTTAAAACGATACTAACTTACATAAAAAAACACATACAATCAATGAATTATAAATATCCAATATAATAATGAAAAGAAGGTTTTCTGCAGTTTTCTTTCTTGCTTCTTCCATAGCACAGAAGACTTGTTGCATGTTTCAACAATGAATCACAATCATTACCCTAAAATGGTAAAATCTATTCAGTTTGTGCAGTGAGTTTATGTTAAAGTAAAATGCACTTCAATTTACATAGCAAATTCTCTTAATGAGAAACCCGTCTCATATCACTCAAATCTCAACACCATGTGGAAGATTAAAAAAAAATATATATATATATTATGCGAATTGCATGTAGCAAGAGAAAACAACAATCTAATCTTAGTTCAGTTAGGAAAATATAGCACTAGCATTTCTGTTACATCTGATTGGTTGTTTGTTTCAGAGGGCCCAGTAGTTGATCCAACTAAAGCTTTAGGACTTTTGGGCGGCTTTCGTGTCATAGTAGGAAGTGTCAGTTTCCTTTGTCGCTGTTGCGGAACTGTTACGCTGTTTACCCTGTGGTAATTGTGGTGGAAAATCAACATCTGAGGAAATAGCAAAAGCTTCCTCGACTACTGAAATGATTTCAACATCACTATCCTCATCCTTCGCGTCAGTAAGATCAATAGTGATATTTCGACTGCCATCCTTGCACTTCACATGGTTACAAATCATCTCAGCCTTGCTATCCTTCGTGTTAGTCAAAAACTCCTCTAAGCACTTCACAATCACATCAATTTTCATCTTCCTTGCAGCGTGAATCATTTCAAAAACTACTTGAGAATCATTCACATGTAAAGTACCAGTGTACAAAAGTTGTAGGATGTTAAACCAGGTGTTGTAGTTTACATGTGGGGTGTACAACGTGTACTGATGTGGCCGTCCAATTCTCTCCTTGAACAGTTGACTCACGGAGGTTAAAACACAGCGATGAGCGTAGAGTTGACCCTTGGGTTCTATGCCCTGATGAGAAGGGTTTATTACCACATCCTTGTGGCGCGAATGCTGCTGGTACATGGCGAGCAGAATGGCATTCTGTGTGAACTGTATGGTTCCCATCGTACCTGAAAGTACAAAAAACGTATATGTTATTGTTATCAACGATTGTACACGGCGTTGCCATTGATGTTTCACAAAAGTCCAATAAGTTGCAATATGCTTGATGATGACTCCTGTTGTAAATTCTTAATTAAAAAGGATTTGGTATGCGCAAGCAAAGATGATAAACTAGAAATATTGTAAATACATGTACATATTTATACACACTATACAGCAAACACCAGAACAAATATCTTATCGTAATCATGATGTTAATGTTATTAATACCCACATATTTAAAATGCCACTTTGTATATTGATTGAAGTTTTGAAAAAATGTAAAGGTTATAGAAATCATGGAAATAGGTTCAATTATTTGATTTGATAAACAATGTATGCGCTGGCATAGGACACATCAAATAAGACATTTTCATGTGATTAAAACAATACTTTACTTTTAGTAATTTCAAAGCAAACGTAACTTTATGTTATCTTTATGTCAAAGTAAACATTGTTAAAGTAAGCTTTATCCTTATTGCGCATGAGTCAACAGTGTGGTCTACTGTAAAACTAGAAATGCTAGATTTGTAAAGAGATTCATTGGATTTCTTTTTTCATATCAAGAAGTATCACTAATTTTGTGCTAAATCCAAATAAACTTATTATAATTGTCTTAATATCCAGGTCATGAACCGAGACGAGGGGGCCTTCCAACTCTCTCACGTGTACGACCTGATTTTCGGCATCAGAAGTCGTGCTGAGTGACCTTGACATGCGCAGAGACGTTTTGAAAATGGTGACAGGAGTTGCCGAAACTGTCAACAGTAAATTGTGTTTTGTGTTGTGTGAAGATGAACTAAATAAATAATGTATAAATTGTCTTAATATTTTCGGACATTTTCAATGTCCATCGTCTGAGACTTTTCTGTCACCAGGTGGCAGCACGTGACCACCCCCCAACAACAAACACTGACTGACTTCCACTTCTGTCACATGCTGCCACCTGGTGACAGAAAAGTCTCAGACGATGGACATTGAAAATGTCAGAAAATATTAAGACAATTATAGTAAGTTTATTTGGATTTAGCACAAAATTAGTGATACTTGTTGATAGGAATGCTAGAGTGCGGTTTGATTTGCGAATTTCGTGGGTAGGTGCAAAAACACAAACTTAAATAGTCAGCAAACATTAATAGTCTATGTACAGAAGTTCCAGGATGAACCAAAATCGCAAAATTAAATAGTCAAAAAGTAGTATGATAGAAATTCATTTATCCTGGATCTGATAGTAATATGTTTATTTATACTTTAAACAGGACAATAAAAGTTCAATATACATTTTGAGCTTTTTGAAAATGCTCTTGCTTTGTTCACAACAAGTGATGACGTCATAGGTCATAGGTGGTTCTCCCGCGTCAACATTGACGACCTATGACATCTTCACTTGTTGTGAACAAAGCAAGAGCATTTGCCAAAAGCTCAAAATGTATATTGAACTTTTATTGTCCCGTTTAAAGTATAAATAAACATACGACAGTCACAAAATAATTTATTGATGAAAATTGCAAAATTTAATAGCCACGAAATATTCTAGTTTTATAGTATGAGCACTTTCAATCTAGTTGGCAAAGGGTCAGCTTGAGATAGGAGATGGTCAGGACTCGCATAAACATTGTATTAATTACAGAGGTCATGTACCAAGCCGTAATGAAGCTATTGCTTAAAATGCCACAATTGCCCAAAAATGGCATTCTGAAAGGCACACTTTAAGTGCAAAAGTGTAAAAAAAAAAAACGGAAAAATGTGATGGCCAGTGGGTACGTTTACGTTGTATCAAATTTAAAGCCCATAGTTGAAGCTGTATTGAAACTATTGAAGAAAATGTCATAAAATGACCTAGAATTGCCTACTGAATATCACAATTAAATGCTCAAAGTGCCAAAATTAAAGACAATGACCTCTAGGTATGTCAACATTGTGCAAAGTTTGAATGTATTCTTTCAAGCAGTATGAAAGATATTTCAGAAAATGTCAAAAACAGACAATACAAAATGTACAAGTAGGGTAACGTAACCAGAAATCGGCCCCTCTAGTGAAAATTACAATTGTTTTCCATTCAATTAACATGGATTTCTACAGTAAATTGAATTATAATCTGTAAACACAGTCCTTCACATTGATATTGACTTATTTTTCATATGAACTTTTCTTTGAGGCCACAGCACCACAATTACGTATATTCTGTAAGATCCGTATCATGCAGAGCTAAAAATGCCTTCCAGATTTCGGCCCTCGTAAGTTTTCCATTCTACATTCTATTAAAATCTAGATAATTTCTAAATATTTTGTTCTGGCCGAATGTTCAAAGCGAAGAGTTCCGAGTTGTTTGTGCTTGATTCTGAGAATTGGAAGACTTTATCTAAAAATTTGTGTTTCGAATGAATCTTTACATAGAGGGGGCGATTACTGAAAAATGGGTTGCCTGAATCTGAAATCACGGTTAAAATTGTTTTTGTCAATAAGTTATGCATGTGAATTCGTTAATTCATAAAATTAAGACTATATATCGGATTTAGTGTCCATATGATGTATAGACAAAACCGGCTGAGTTTGTAATATGAATTATGTTATCAGGTGAGTTCTTGGGGCGTATCACGGCTGAGTACAAGCATGATAATCATAGTATGACCCCTCTTCGAAGAGGGGTGATAACCCTCTCCGGGTTATCGGATACTTCTGGATCATGATAACCAATGAAATTACATAAAAAAGAATGATAAGGGCTTAGTCATTATTCAAGATGTGGGGGGCGGAAGTTTTTTTAGACATTGGTGTTTCTAACTTCTGATCCCCTCCCCCACGGGTTTGCAAATCAAACTGATATGACCCCCCCATGGGTTTGTAAATCAAACAAATGACCCCCACGGGTTCGCAAATCAAACATCTAACCCCCCCACATCGAAATATATGCCTGAAACCCCCCCACTTTTCAACCTTTGAAAAGGAGGCTGTTGCCTTGAAACCAGGTACCATTAGATTTTTTTTTTTTAAACTTTAGGATTTTTTTCGGTTATTGCACGTAAATACTATACATATTAACATGAGACCACATGCAGTGTACCATATAAACTCGATATTGGATAACTTATTATTATATATATTATATTATATATATTATATTGTACTTTTCCGAAAATAAAAGTTAGTGGTATCAAAAAACAATTTAACGTAATATAATTCAATCTTGATAAAAGGGTTTTATATTCCATTTCATAAGCTGCTTGCAGTGGCTTAGACAATTGCTCTAATAAAAGAGCCCATGAGCTATTATCAAAAATTCTAAATTAAATTAATAGCACCAGTCCTTTATATCATGACAAGTTAACTTTGATATATTTTCCAGCAGTCCAAATTCGTGGGGCACTTGTTACCCAAAGATAAACTTTCCATCCAATCACTAAAATCCTCTGTCAAAAGCATTGTGGCAAATATTAGCAATGCAATTACTTGTGTTGAGTGTTGACATATGAAACTAGGCACAAAATTACAAGATATTTTATACAACCAAATGATTGATCACATACCAAAAAAATAGATCAGGACATTCTACCAACATTTATTAAGAAATATAAACGCTTGCCATGGCCCCTTTCAGTAAATTTACAAAATTTGAGCATTTGACCCCCCCCCCCCATCCCATATTCTTCCCTTTAACCCTCTCGAAGCCAGACGTAAATTCACTATCGCATTTTGCGTGACATGTTATTCACAGTGGGGGGCTTCAACTGTCATGGTCGAAATATGATCCTTTGTAGCTCTTACGTTTTTCATCAGAACATTTTCACATTTACAATACACATTCAGGAAACGGTCTAGTTTCTTATTTTCACCATTTATAAATAAAGATACATACAGCATCAAGTTAAATTTTGACAATTTCGAGTAATCGCCCATTCATTTGACAACTTCCGCAGGTGATTTTAAATGTAATATCAGTACAAATTTTAATTGCAGCGATGTTTTATCCTGGATACACACAAAAAACAACATAAACCATCCCTATTTCATAATATATTTTTATTTACAATATTACGGACCAAAATCGTGTTCAAACTTTGATTTCTTCATCGTCGTGAATTTTGACAGGCATATCTTGATCACCCGAAAAAAACATCATCCATTTTGATAGAAATTCTAGATATCCGACATCCACACTTATTGGGTAGTTTGCCAAACGCTTTATTTGTGATCCGGTATCCAAGATACAATGAGGCATGGATGACTAATATGACAATTCTTCTTCAAAATCTTCTAGTTCGTAACATCATGGCAGATCTTACCAAAAAACGGTGATTCCTGGAAATCAGCCTTGCGCAGCGCACGGCGCTCTTATAGAATCGTAGGAGCACTCTTGATAATGGCTTATTGGCATCCTTTAGCAGTGTCAACATAGTTATGCCGGCAATTGAACCTAAGAAGACCGGGTTCATGTACTCAAAATTACTTGTGGTGATACGAGTTTGTCTAGTTTCAGATTTATTTTCGGTCTCGATGCAAAGCTGGTTTCTCAAGGATTTCAGCGATGTATGACAAGCCATGGTTTTGCCTACGAAAATAAGTGTATTTTAGGGCTCAATTTTGAAGCAGATGATGCGTGCTAGGTTGGTAAATATTCGTTTTCACGAAGAGAATTAAAATATCAACACTATGCTGCTTATTTCCTTCTAGAAATACATCGAAATATCAAGGTAAAGTTGTTGTTGTTGTTGACACACCGGAATTTGTAGTGCGTACATTTTCCGTCACGAAGCGCATGATGGAGGATGCGTCAGCCATGTGCTTGGAGATGCAGGTAAATAAAACGCTCTCCCGTGTTAATGAAGGGGAAATTGCCATATTTTGACACGATATTTATGTGCTTCAAGTCTACTAAGAATGAATTGTCCTATTTATAAAAAAGAACTAATTATATATACACCTGTCCACAACATACTGGATGCAGATGAGATTTTGATAGGTAATAAATATATACAAGCACTTTAATTTGGCCATGTTACTGCATTATTTTACAATGTGACTGAACCTCAATCAAACTCAGCTTTTATAAACCATAAAATTATCAGTAGATATTCAATATGTATGGATGGAACGCATTTTACTACTGATTGACCAATACTAATTATACATTAATAGGACATAAAACAACTGAAATAACAGCCAAAAGACTATATGTACGGTGGTTCTTTTCCTTCAGCAAACTATAAATCTACCAAGATCATCTTTCTTAACTAAAACCGTTTGACAGTTGTTGCATTATTTTCCACTGTGTACCACAGTCAAACTCGGATTTTATAACCCGTAAAATTAATCAGTGTATACACTGCATTTTATTGTAAGTTTTCATTCACCATGATGTAAACCAAGCAGAATTCTAAAAATTACTATGTAGTTTAGGAAAAAAAAAACTTAATCCTTTAACTTTTATTTTGATATTCAATACCATTTTTTTCACTCATTTCACTCATTATATTTAAAACTGTTTATAGAAATAGTAACAATTAGGTATCCAATTAGTACATTTATCATTGTTTTATTATAATGTCATACATGTGTGTTGTTTAATTTTGAAAAGGAATCTGTACTTTTCAAAATTGATCATAAATTATATGTAGAATTTGAAGTTTTGAGTTATTTTTGGAATAACAGCAGATCATATCTTTGAATAATAGAATCATGGACCCAATGCTAAATACCACATTAAAAGGATCAACTGGACACAAATTCAAATTGATTTTTATTGCAAAAACAAAATCCTTAACAATTTACTTAACTTAAACTTAATACATTAATAACAAAAATGAATGAAAACATCATTACATTTATATAACGATACAATGTTTAAGTTAAAATCGACAATTTCATCATTATCTATTAAGATGGGTATTCACACAATAAAATATAATTCTGTATTTTAGATCACATTTTACATGAACAGTACACATACCAGAAAAACATGCAGCCACAAAACTTTATAGAAATTAATCTATTGTGACATAATTGAACTATTAGCTGTCTAATGAATATTTCTCGTAAACTTTGTATGTTCCAGGTTTAATCAACAAGACTATTTTTCACTTGACAAGTATTACAGAATAAACACATTAAAGTAACAGGTGCATTTCTTTCGTTAAAATGAAATGTTGATTACATATGGAACTTAAAACGATACTACATAAAAAAACACAAACAATCAATGCATTATAAATATCCAATATAATAATGAAAAGGTTTTCTGGAGTTTTCTTTCTTGCTTTCTTCCATAGCACAGAAGACTTGTTGCATGTTTCAACAATGAATCACAATCATTACCCTAAAACACTAAAATCTATTCAGTTTGTGCAGTCAGTTTATGTTAAAGTAAAATGCACTTCAATTTTCATAGCAAATTCTCTTAATGTGAAACCCGTCTCATATCACTCAAATCTCAACACCATGTGGGAAGATTTAAAGTAGTTTAGGAAACAAAACACTTATTCCTTTAACTTTTATTTTGATATTCAATACCATTTTTTTAGTTGTAACAGAAAACGTTAAACCATGATTTTGCTGTTCGCAAAAACAGCACATCAGTACCAACTAATGCATAAGTAAATGTAAGTTATCGAAGCAATGTGTTTACAAGACACCAAAACACTTATAATAAAATGCTTGCCTTCCGAATTTGAATTTGACATATCTAATCGAACTTCAAAAACCTACATCAAGCAATCAAGTTGAATAAAGTCATTTATCCTTTTATCGTTATCTATCATGAATAAAACTTTTTTCGAGACCATAAAGGCAAGACACAACCGAAATCTAATTCGTATTTTAAAATTACATGTTACAAAATCTTTCTCGAATAGCTAATAAGACAATTTTACTAATAATGAAGTTACTTTGCAGTATAAACTATCGACTAGAGCATAAAAGGTATATACAATAAAACTTAACACAATAAAAATGTACATCTATGCATAAAATCTATAACTGTATAAAAACTTCTTTCTTTTAAAAAACAGAAACATGGATATAGAATTAAAAGCATGCAGTTTAATATGAAAAATCTGCCAGGTATTCAAATACTAATATCAATCATTTCCAAAACTATATATATCCTATATACAGTAATGATTTTTTATTTTCCCTAAATTTTTCCTCTTGAACATCTTTCCCAAGTTTATTCACAGATGAATATTTATTGGCTTATATCTAATAAAACAGATCTCACTTATTATATATAGAAATATGATTTACAATGTATATAATATCAAGAAAAAACATTAAACAAACACAACATGTAGAGAATATTTCCATGCATTTGGAATGTTTGAATTCGAATAATTCTTACCATTACATTTTTAAAACTTACAAAACTTCAAGGACTTCAACGCATTCAGATTTAAATGCATCGTTCATGAGATCGTCAGGGCTCTTTTCAAAAAGAAAGTATCTACCTACTAACTAGAAATCTCCCTTCGGACTTCGTCCGGGGAGATTTAAAAAGCATTCAAACTTCTATGTGTACTTACAGTACTTCTAGAATACACATGCAAAATGTTATAAGAATACAATGCCAATAGAAACAAATTCACAAGTTATTTCACTCTGAGCCTTAGTCATCACTACTCTGTAACCCTGACCATAAAGCCTGCTCTGTGGTTAGAACTGGAGCTGCAGACGTCTTCTGTGACTCCTCTAGCTTCATACGCACTTGCAATTTGCTTTCTACCTGCGTTCCCGTCGACTGCACTTCTGCATACGAAGACTCTGAATCGTCACCGGATTGTTTTTTACAAGCAACTCGAAGAGGACTGGAAGCTGTGCTGTTACTTCTGCTAGACTCTAAAACAAGTGTTACTTGCGATTGCGAGGCTGTGACAGTGGTACTAGTAGACGGTTTATTTATTGCACTGGTGGTTGTTTGTGAAAACCCTGTTCCTTGTTGCGATGTCTGTGGTGAAGTGCTATTACCAGAAAATTGCCCCTCGGTTGTGGATGTGCTGTATCCGGACCACATAAAGGAAGAGAACGAATCACCCTGCAGCTGGTTATAGTCCATATAGCCCTGCTTCTTATTACCAGAGGAGTATTGATCAAACTGACCAAACTGACGGCTTTGGGACTCTTGATCTACCGATGTTCTTCCTACGCCTTTTTCCGTAGCTGACTTTGGATTACCACCAGACGACATCTCGGGCAAATCAGTTGGGGACGCGTCGCTGCCATTATTTGGTGTGACTGTCACGATGCTGCCGCTGCTTACTGCCCATGATCTCGTCTCCTCACGTAACTGCTCCATCTCTTGGTTGGCTGTCGGAAGCTCGCTGCTGCTTGTTGTTGGCACAGTAGCAGCACTGGGACGGGACACCTGATTAGGTACATGTACCACACTAACGATTTTCAGTTGCGAAGTCGGTGTGGATATGGGCGTAGTGGTTGGCACAATGTTGGTTGGCACGATGTTTCTAACCGCTCCGGGCTGCGGATTTCGCATTCGCCGCTGACCCTGCTGACCCTGAACCCAGATGGGCTGTTGTTGGCCACGAACAGCTGGCATTCCGCGACCTCCACGGGTCGTCATGACTACGTTAGAAGAAAAGAGCATTGTTAATTGCATGAAATGAACATGTTTCTATATATGTGTTTCCCAGTGCTTGTGTTCATTTTCAAACTTCTCTCTCTCTCACGTCTTTTAGCAAGCATATTTCTACCAACGATAGATATAGCTGAAGGTATATCTATCATTTGTAGAAATATGCTTGCTAAGGGACCATTCAGTAATCCTGTGAAAAAATTGATAGCCCCTCAAATCTCTGTGAAAAAATTGGTGACCTCCCCCCCCCCCACCCCCCCTCAATTTCATTTGATAAAAATTGATGACCCACCACCACTAACAGTTAATGCAATCATTGTCAGTTAACCCTTATCCTATTTGATGGATATCCATAATACAAAAGCAGTAAATTTTAGTTCAGAATCTATAAACAAGTAGTCGTCGGTAACGCCGTAAATCTCCCCTTCCCCGATCAGGCCATTTTTGAAAATTAGGCCAAAGTACTCAAATATCAAATCACATGAGGAGAGTGACATAGTCATACAAAATGTCAAGTATGGTGATGATAGGTAATAAAGTCTTCCCAGGAGACAGATAAACACGAATTCGTAATAATTAGTTTTTAAAACACATCGTAATTTCATCAAAAGTAGGCCAAAGTACACCAAAATCTGATCAGCTCTGGAGAGTAGTACAGTGATGTAAATAGGTCCGCGTCCTGCGTCCTTGACGCATTAAAAACTCTAGGGACGCTTCATGATTTCACCACGGCCATGTCAATTTAAAATCATAAAACCACTTGAATATTTATTTTTTTGGAGGGTTGCGCTATATAAATATGTATATATTATATATTAAAATAAGCTCATATTTCAACTTTTCCCCCACGAATCGGGTGACCGCCATGTTTGTTGTTTACGAAATGCACGGCAGCGCCTGAGCGAAATTAGCCTTGATAAATGCTGCGTGCAGCTACAATTCAGCAACATGGCACCTTATTTTACTACGCAGTAAAAACCACTCGACAAATGCTAACTTCGCACATCTAGATTTGAAAATGTGCTGGCAAATAGGTTTCTCGCAAAATGTAAATTGCCGGCGCCGTAAATTAATTGATCAATCGAATAGCGGCGCACATGTCAGGTGAATTTATGCATAATGAAAGACGAATTTGTCATATTTTTGTTGGAAAATGTTATATTATTCGTCACCTAATGTTTGTCTGATAGCATAATGCATGCCGGAACGCAAATAAGGCATTTGGCAAACTGCACAACAGTGGACATCGGATATGTATTAATTACTTACAAAACGATTGATGACTGCGGGATAATGAGTCTAGTTGTTAAAAGTCCACGCCAATGAAGAAATCATAGTTTGAACACGTTTTTGGTCCGTAATATTGTAAGTAAAAAATATATTAGTATGAAATATGGTTGGTTCATGTTGTGTTCCTTGAGTATCTTCAATAAAAGGTAGCTACAATTAAAATTACTACTGATATTACGACATTTAAAATCGCTTGCGTAAGCTGTCAAATGAATCAGCAATTACTCAAAATGGTCAAAATCGAATGTGATGCTGTATGTGTCTTTATTTATAATGGTGAAAATAAGGAACTAGACCGTCTTCTGAATGAGTACTATAAATATGAAAAAGTTCTGATGAAAAACAGTCTAGCTATCAAGGATTATATTTCACTCTCCACAAGGAAACCTCTGATGGTTAATAACTAGTCTAATGAGAAGCCATGACGCGATACCCTGCCCCCCCCCCTTTTTTTGGCAAAATCCCCCCCTCCCCCATTTTTTTAGCACAAGGGGGGGGAATCCTCCCTTTGAAAAAGCTGGTAGAATCTCTGTATACATTTGTAAAATGAATAGATTTGATAAGCTATTATATCATTTGGGACTCATAAAATTTTCCTGGGACCCATCTAAATTGAAGTTGCGAGTCCAAGGGACTCACCCTATTCATAACCTATTTACATTGCTGTAGTACAACAAAGCTAAATATGAAGTTTGGTGACCATAGGTCAAATACTTCTCCCTGTAGAGTGTTAACAGGGTTTAATAAGTAACACTCGTAAGTTCAAAAGTAGGCCAAAGTACACCAATATCAAATCACGTGAGGAGAGTAACATAGACATACCAAATGTCAAGTTTGGTGATGATACGTCATAAACTGTTCCCAGGAGACAGATAAACACAATTACGTAATAATTTGTTTTTAAAAACACATCGTAATTTCATCAAAAGTAGGCCAAAGTACACCAAAATCTAATCAGCTCTGGAGAGTAGTACAACGAAGCTAAATGTGAAGTTTGGTGGCCATAGGTCAAATACTTCTCCCTGTAGAGTGTTAACAAGGTTTATTACGTAACGCTCCTAAGTTCAAAAGTAGGCCAAAGTACTCCAATATCAAATCACGTGAGGAGAGTGACATAGACATACCAAATGTCAAGTTTGTTGATGATACGTCATAAACTGTTCCCAGGAGACAGATAAACACAATTACGTAATAATTTGTTTTTAAAAACACATCGTAACTTCATCAAAAGTAGGCCAAAGTACACCAAAATCTAATCAGCTCTGGAGAGTAGTACAAGGAAGCTAAATATGAAGTTTGGTGACCATAGGTCAAATACTTCTCCCTGTAGAGTGTTAACAAGGTTTATTACGTAACGCGCGTAAGTTCGTCAAAAGTAGGCCAAAGTACAAACAAAATTTTTTGAGAGGTACTTTTTTCCTCAAACAAGACATATTCAATTTGCAAATCAATAGCTCAAGTACTCTTTGAGTTATCAGCCTGTTTATTTCGGACGCACGCACGCACGGACGGACAGACAGAAGCAAAGCAAGAAATCCCCCTTCGGACTTCGTCCGGGGAGATTTAAATAGGTGTAAATTTTCTGTGAAAAAATTGATAGCCCCCCTCAAAAGTGTGTGACAAAATTGATAGCCCCCCTCCAAACATTGTGACAAAATTTCATGGCCTTCCCTAAAATCCTCCTACATCACCCTGTCATAAATACTGAATGGTCCCTAAAAGACGTTAGAGAGAGAAGTTTGAAAATGAGCATGTTTCTACATTATTCTTTCATAGTTTGGCCATATTTGACTTACTACTTTCTATAAGTGAATTTTGTTTTTTAATTTACGTTTTTTTCTTTTATGATAGGTTTGTTAATTTTCTTTCAGATTTAAACCATCAATAAAAAGTTTGTGATTTAAATATTACCCCCTGAGTCAAACATTTTCAAATCAAACAAAAGATATTTTGAATAGTGGACCACAATATCACCAATCCAACTAACCACCTGGCAAACCCCAAAATACAGCATTGAGAATATTTATAATTTTAAAGAAATATTTCATTATTGGATTCTTTGAAAAACAGTACAAAAGAGAAATAATATATTCACTAGAAGTTAATGTACTACAAGAATTATACTAACAAGATGTAATAATTCAATCACTAGCAATAAACCATCAATAAAAAAAGAAACTAGAGGCTCTAGAGAGCCTGAATCACTCAACTGCGTCCATGTTCTATTTTTAACAAACAAGTTAACTGCTATGTGCCCCCCTTTATCTTAAAAAAAACAGGATCTGCCAGTGTAACAAGTTAAATGCTGTGCCCCATTCTATTATTAAAAAACCTGGATCTGCCAGTGTAACAAGTTAACTGCTGTGCCCCCCTCTATATTACAAAAAATCTTAATATGTAGCAGTCACTTTTTGCACAATTTCAGGTACAGGACATGAAAAGCGCCCACAGGTGGGCAAACCAGTGTTCCATACACTGGAATGTCACTGTCTATATATTGGCTGATTATTGATTTATAGCAGCATCATCTATTACCAAGAAGTGGATACATTTTTTGGAGCTGATGTGTCTAGAGTTTGTGGTTATAGAATATTGATTTTAATTGTGCATTCAAATAAGAATGTACTTCATAATGGTCAAAGATCAATTTTTGACCTGTTTGCATTATGACTGAGGAGAATTTTGTGACTAAAAAAAGCTTTTTTAATTTGTAGTAGCAACCATAGTTTTCAATAAATCTTAATAAGAAGCAGTCACTTTTTGCACAATACCTTAATGAACCATTATACATAGTTTCCTACAAATCCATTAAGTAGTTTTTGAGGAGAAGATTTCTAAAGAATTGTTTACACAGACGGACGACAGACGGCCGCCAAGTGATGGGAAAAGCTCACATGGCCTTAAGGCCAGGTAGGTGAGCTAATAAAAAATCTTTGACAACCACGTTTTCTCTCCTGAGTCACAAAAAAAAATATTTTTCATACAAGAACTTATGCTTAAAGCCCCTTTCACAATTGCATTGCGAGCAGTTAGCGACCACTTGGCGACCATGTTTGCATACGTTGCTTGAGCAATTGCTTTACTTGCACCACCAGCTTCTGCTGTTGCACGATGATTTGCAATCACTAGTGAACTTTGAATATGCACAAAATTCAGTTTTGGGTCGTAGACTGGTGCAGCTATTGATTTTTCAAATGAAAAAATTGCATGGGTGTTGCACGTTTTATCCACCCGTATGATTTCATGCAAGTGGTGCACAACATTTTTTACGGCCACATGGTGACTCGCAATCATATTTGACGGTAATTTAAGTGTTGCACAACCATTGTGCGTCCTTATGAGTCTGACAAACCATCATCCTTGCGATAATTTCTGCGACCTCCACTTGAATATACTTGGCCGTACGACATTTTGGTCGCATTTATTTGCGATTAATTGTGAAAGGGTCTTAATGCAAATTTAACCATTCAGTCAGAAAAAAAAAAACAGTTAAGAAAGAGAAAATTGTGAAGACTCTCATCAAGTGGTTGTCAATCATATCAAATATTTTTCATATTTACCCATATTCATCGGTAGGGACCTGCGGGCCCCTCTCCCTCCCCTGGGGAACGTCTGCCTGACGGCCCCCCTGGGGGAGCCCCTCAGACTGCCTCGTGGACTGCCTCGCCAGCTGGGGGACCCAGCCTCAATGTCATGGTTATGCATCTAAAAATAGCACCAATGTTAAAGCGAATGTCTGCAGTCACTTCTTACTGAATATAGTTAGTGGGCTTATATAATATACTGCATGATTTTTGTTTGCTTGCTATACCACTTTCATTCAAAAGATTTTGATAAGCACCGCCCCCCCCCCACCTGTTTGCAGGTTAAATTATACAAATATTGCATTATTTTGTGAAGATTTCATTTACATGGCGCCATATTATGAGACTAACATGCCGGTATATGCCGGCGTGTTGTGAAAAAATCTTCGCGGTTCATAATTCTTCGAAGGCATGGTTTTGGGGTGCACTTATTAGCCATCTCTTGTGTTTTTGTTTTTGCTTGAAATTTTGTTTTTGTAAGCACACTGTGCATTATTATAACAAATACGGTAAATATAAATTCTTTTTATTAAATATTCTATACACTATTGATACTTTCTTTTTAATTGTGACACCTATGGCATTTAAACAATCCATTAAACAGCAATATTTTGAAATCTCTACTGCATTTCTTTGAAATTTTTTTATGTTTTAAATATTACTACTTCATATTCAAAATACAAAATTGTTTTCTCATATTGTTCTCCATATCTAAAAATGTCCATTGCAAACTCACCTGGTGTCTTTGTAAATTTTCTTGTTGGTTAAATGAGCGATCACATCCAGGAAACATACACCGGAATGGTTTACTTGGAGACAGTTCTGGTCTTACAGACGAACCAGCCACCTATAAAAAGCACCACAAATTGACATCATTTCTTAAATTCTGGATTAACAACTTTTGATTTGAAATTGAATGTACAAAAATCACGTAACAAAGTGAAGAAATATGCTGGATGCTACGTGAAACATCTGCGTAAGTTCTTTATATACAGTAGTTTAGTACATGTATTACTCAGGTATAATATTACCATAATTTTATTCTCACTTTTCTGTCAAGCAGTTATTCATATATCACAGACCTTAACACGGGAAAAAATATATACAGTTATTAATATTACCATATATTTGCTGAGCTGGGTGGCCTACTTGGCTGGTAAAATTTGGTGTTAAATTACAGGTAGAAAAGTTTTTCATCCATATTTTTAAAAAGTAGAGCTTGTAAAATGTCTACATAGTATGACATACTAGCGGAGTGACAACCATGGTGAATTGATGATCTAAGTATTTTCATCAAAAATAATTGTATAATACGCAAATGCCTTGAGCAATACATACTTCTGCGCCTCTGAACTGAACGTCGCCTTGAACATTGGACACTTGGATCTGGCTGCTGTCTGATCGTGATCTTTTGCCTTCTACAATCATCACGTCATCTTCTTTATCAAGATCAATCACAGCGCCACTGTTTTGGGGTCTTTTTCTAAAAAGAATAATCAATATTATTCACATTATAAAATAATGAGTCAATGACCAATGCGTTTCCATAACAAAATGCTTCATAATGATTAAAAATTTCTTTTCGAGAAACTTCGAAAACAAACTTTAATCTTACACGTATTTTTAAATTTGCAAAATTGCAAAATACACACCTTCTTGATGTTGGGGTGCTGGGAGCACCTTTAGACGGAGTCGATGGTTCTTTTTCTTTTTCCTTATCTTTGTACACTATTTCCACACCACCAGGGCCATAAAGTTCATTAATATGAACTACGATAATATCTGTCTCGTCAATGGTGATGCCCAATAATCCTTGAACCTTGATTTCTTTTGTGCACTGCAGACTGTTTTTGCACAGAAGCGTGATCGTGTCAGACAGCAAATGGTGAACTCTCTCTTGCTCAGGTTTCAAAACCCCCATGATGCCGCTGTCTGTCTAAACAGAAAATACCTAGGGACTTGACAAAACAATAAGACATATTTTGGCAATCCAAAGAAACTTTGCAATCCTCACATTTATTTTGATTTGCAAATTAAGGCATCCATTGTGACCAGAATGATACCATCATCCCAAGCATCACAAATAAAAACTGTTTCAGAGGTAGTTTTCAAGAATGTGCTAATATGATACTATATTATACAGATATTGTATACACGATTTTATACACGTTTCCTTGAATTTCTGATGGGAAGAAAGTGTACAAGTCCACATTGACTCAGGGTTAGCACACTCCCAAATACTTATTTTTCAAGGGGTTTTCAGGGGTATTTTGACATAAAACGTGTCATTTTTCCAGGGGTTTGAGCTAATTTTCAAGGGTAGTTATCTTCAATAATAATTAAATTGTGGTACTTCTTGAATTAAAAAAAAAATATGTAGATGAGTGTACACCCTTCACGGTCACTTGAAAAAAAAAGTTTTTTATTCATATAATCTTACCGAAGGTAGTAACTTACCTTTGGAATGATTATATATGAATAAAAAAAAATATATTTTTTTTCAAGTGATTTTGACACCCTTCCTGTACAGATGCAATTTAGTGATCTATCCAAAGAGGATATCTACATAGCATATGCATATGCAAGGTTTATTTGTTGACACTGACTGCATACTTTGACAATATTTTGAATATTCTAATGACATCTGGTCAGTGTTAGCTACACTGGGATAAAAATTGAATTTTCTTTAAATTTGAAAAATTTCGCCTCATGGAAATCATTTTTAAAAAAGATCACCAAAATCCGACAAAATTGACAAAGTTATTAACATTTCTAAGTCTGTTTTGGGGTATAAATTCAGACACAATTTTCCCATTTAGTTAAACGTGATTCAAAATCTGTCCAATTTCCGAGTAAAAAGCTGATACTGCAGACCCACAAAAATCAAGCGCATGGGGGTCTGGGGGCATCCTCTCC
>JAGTTF010005333.1:61390-68409 GCA_019095985.1 Streblospio benedicti | reverse complement strand
GAGTACTATTCATAATGCCAAGGTAGCTTTTTAATAATGTTTTTAGATATTTATTGGGCATACGAGAGAGATGTAGTATTTCGCAATTGTTTTTTTAAATAATAATGTTGACTCTTTTTATGTCTTGTTGAGAAAATCCGTTTTTAACCTGTATATGAGTTTGAAGGAATGTGAAAATGTTCTAGTCAATTGTGTTTTAAATTCTTTCTATTTTTACTTCCAATCTCCGTTGTTTTTACATTGGAATAGACAATTATATAATACATTTTGATATAGTTTTAATATAATTTAGTAAAATTTTGTATGAAAGGTATATATGTATATAATTTTTCCTTGTTAATATGGATTTAACATCCGAAATAAAATTATCCTTATCCTTATCCTATAAACAGTTTTAAAAGAGAACTCAACACCCGGAAATGATGGTATTTCCATAGAATTTTATGTACAATTTTGGAACCTGATTTCTGTTGTTCTCATAGAAAGTTTTAATTATATATGAAAAAGGTAGACAAATTCACAAAAAACAGGCTATCATAACATATATAAAATTCACAATATATGGACTGACAACTGGCGACCAATATGATGATTACAAAATTTGGATATTATAGACATTTTAAAAAAGCCTAATATGATTCAATTGAGTTTCCTTTCTTATATAAAATATTGAAAAAATTTAATTTTGGCCCTATGTTGGTGAAATGGATCAAAATATTTTATACAAATATAGAAAGTTGTGTGACAAATAATCAGATCACATCACAATATTTCAATGTTACAAGAGGTTTGAGACAGGGGGATCCACTCTCTTCATATTTATTTATCTTATGTGTTGAAATATTTTCCATTTCAGTACGAAACAATGATGAAATTAAGGGTATTAAGATAAATAAAGAATTTAAGCTAGCACAATATGCAGACGACACAACTGCCATTTTATCGGATATTGAATCAATAAGACCATTATTTAGAGAAATTGAGCTTTTGGAACAATATCCGGACTTGAGCTCAATAAAAAAAAAACGCAAAAGTAATGCCCTTAGGCCCTAATATTATTGATCATGATATTTTTAAGGAAATGTTGGATAATATTTTTAATCGGGAACTTCAGTCTACTATTAAACCCGTTAAGGTTTTAGGTATATATATTAGCAATAGTGACGAAGATGTAATTGAAGCAAATTTTAAGCCAAATATTAAAAAACTGAAAGCTATATTAAACCAATGGAAAAGAAGGAAACTTTCACTAATTGGGAAAATTCTGATTTTAAAAACCTTTGGGATATCACAATTTATATATTTATCAAATTTGATAAGCTTTCCAAAAAGAAATATATACTAGAAATTGAGCAAATATTGTATGAATTCATATGGGGTAATAAGTCTTACAAAGTGAAGAAAGGTATAATGATACAAGAGTATGATTTTGGTGGTCTAAAAATGCCTGACCTTGACACAATAGTAAAAGTACAGAAATGTAAATGGATTACACAATATTTAAACAATCACTCTGGACAATGGCAATATACGATAAAAAATTAATTGGCATAGAATTACTTGAAATTTTCCTTCTTAGCAATTTCGATATTACAGATTTCCCTAGTATCCTACTTTTTTATAAAGAAGTGTTACAAAGCTGGGCTACAATAAAAAAGCAGTATAGATAATTCTCAAGTAGGAGAACAATTTATTTTCTATAATAAGATCATTAAGATAAACAATCAATACATATATAACAAGATTTTTTCTTAACTGTGGTATATGGAAAATAAAAGATTTATTTTATAGTAATGGAAAGATCATATCATTTGACGTATGGAAACAAAGGGGATTAAACAGCAGGTAGTATTTGTTATGGAAAGGAATAATTGAAATAATTAAATCAAAAAATATAGATCAAGGGTCCATGATAAAAAAAAGAAAAAATGAACTAAATCATATCAATAGAGTGTTGAAAGTAAAATCTAAATACTTGTATAACGCTTTGATTAAAACAAAAATTGCTTATTCTGTAGCAAAGGATAAATTTCGAGATATCCTGAAATTAGAAGAAAATGATAATTTATGGAAGTTTTGTGTATTTAATACCTCATGGCTGTGTAAATAATAATGTCAAAAAATTACAATACAAAATTCTACATAGATATTTTCCGACTAATGTATTGTTATCAAAGATATATGCTAATATTAGTAATGATTGTACTTTTTGTTCATTAGAAAAAGAAACTTTGGAACATCTCTTCTTTGATTGTAAATATGTAAAATTAATTTGGCAATATTTGGAAGATCATATAAAAATGTTATACATACACAAATATTACTAAGTTTGTCAAATATTTTGTTAGGAATGATGGAAGAGGATAATATGAATAGGCAATGCCTAAGACAGGCGCAGCATGTTTATCATCTAGGGATTAGAAAAGAATTAAAACTAAATTTGTATACATGTGTATTTATTGGTAGAACAAAATAATTAATCAAAAAACATTTGGGGTATTTTCATTACAAAATGTATGGTCTCTTCTACTTGTTGGTAAAATATGGTAAGTCCATAAAAATCATAATATTATAAGAAATATTCAAAATCAACATACAATGCTGCTGTGTACATTTAGACAAAATATAATATGATTGTGACTTATTTGATGGACTAGTTCATGCTAAAAGCAAAACAAAATTTAAGTATTACAGCACGTTGGCAAATCAGTGAATGCCTAATTGCTTATATCAAGTCTGCCACTTTATATGACCTAATCTTTTCAAATTACTGTTCTCTTAATGAAAATCATGTACATGTATGACACACTGAATGGTGCTACTTTAAGATAACATATCATTTTTAATCGTTTAAAAAAATTAAAAGCATGTGATGTCTTTTGTGCGGACAACAACTTTACCATCTAAGGGTAACATTTTTAGAAAGACAATTATTTTGTAAATTAATATGAATAGGCAATGCCTAAGACAGGCGCAGCATGTTTGCCATGTAGGGATTAGAAAAAACAAAAAAATTTAATACATGACTATTTATATTAGAACAAAAAAAATTAATCCAAAAAACATGGTTGGGGTATTTTCATTACAAAATGTATGGTCTCTTCTACTTGTTGGTAAAATATGGTAAGTCCATAAAAATCATAATATTATAAGAAATATTCAAAATCAACATACAATGCTGCTGTGTACATTTAGACAAAAATAAATATGATTGTGACTTATTTGATGGACTAGTTCATGCTAAGGACAAAACGAAATTGTAAATATTACAGCACGTTGCCAAATCAGTGAATGCCTAATTGCTTATATCAATTTTGCCACTTTATATGACCTAATCTTTCAAATTACTGTTCTCTTAATGAAAATCATGTACATGTATGACACACTGAATAGTGCTACTTAAGATAACATATCATTTTAATCGTTTTAAAAAATTAAAAGCATGTGTGATGTCTTTTTGTGCGGACATCAACTTTATTCCACTAATTTTTGGCTTGTAACATTTTTTTTTCCTTCAGACAATTATTCTGTAAATTATTGGAAATCATCCATGCTAAAATGCCACACCCACATGAGAATTTTTGTGCATCTTCATAGCTTGTAAAGATGTGCCAACAGTCACACTTATATAAACAAAATTGAACATATCTGGCTTTTAACTGTGTAGCCATATTGTTAAGAGGCAAATGGGCTATGATTGGAACAGCTGTGTTTATATGCTTTTAGAAACAATTAACAATTAACAAAAAAAACAATTAACTATATTAGGGCCATTAATCAAGATGCTTGATGTGGAACATTAGTAGTTCAAATGCCCATTGAGGGTGGCCATTCTAACATTAGAATTGAAACCTGATATAAACAGAGATTGGTAGAGAGGTATATAGGATCTTGCACACCACTTTGAACAATCTGAGTGGAATCTCACCCAAAATCAGCCTATTGTGCTAGCACCAATTTTATTCCACTGCTTTTGCCAGATTAAAAAACTTTTTCCTTAAACACTTATTCTAAAAATTTATTAGATATGATTTAAAGTAATATCCTGCACCACGCAAAGTTTCCGGTTTCTTTAAATTTGCAAATATAGACATTTTGAACAGGCAAAAAGTCAATTAAAAACGTCAGGCAAATTTGCATGGTTGGAACTGCTACTGACTTAAACCAGTGAAGGAAAGCATAACTTCTATTGTTCAATAATATCCAAATGCACAGGAGATTATACAATGCCATTAATGCCTAAGCAGTCATTGGATGTGGAGGGTGTACAATGTCGTAGTTACACGCCAAAACTGGTTTTTGCTGCATTCAGCATGCGTTTGCGTTGAACTGATCAAAAGCGTGTTTAAATGCAGAGTTGGCCAGTTTTTTGCTTTTCTTTTTAGAATATTGATCTTGTCATCTATGCTCTCAAATTCAATATTTTAACAACTGTTCAGATATATTTTCATGAAAAGGGGTCGTTTTTGCATGCTTCATCTTGACTTCACTCCCTATACTGTCTCTGATAAGGTTCTGGCACTTTTTTTACAATGCTACGATCATTGACTCTGTATCAAACGGAGAGAGATTCTGGGACGGGCACATTGCTTCCATTTCCGCGAGTCTGCCTTCTAAATTGGTCATATCCTCACCTATGCTATCAATCTTGGTCTGAATAATTTTGTTAAAGTCCTCAAATCTTTGTTCTAAATCTTTCTGAATCTATTATTTTAAATTTTGAATTTCCTTGGTAAACAGCAGTTCAACCTTTTCATGAACCCTTCTCAATTCGCGCATTTCTTTGGTGTTTCGTTTCTCTTTTTATTGTCCTCTTTTTTTACTTAATTTGAAAATATGCATAGCTGTAATGTTCTTTTTATAAATTGAATTTTCACAAATTCAATTGCAGCATATATGATTTTTCACCAAACTACAAGTTGCACTGTACAACTGGCAAGAGATTAATGAATTCAATACCCTGTACTAAGTACTAACAATTCAAAATTAATCCTGATGCAAACACTATTTATTTTTCACAGAAAGTTATCTTTTTCACTTTAAATTCTCATTTTAAAACACATATATCACTTTATTGCAATCAAGTGAATCCATGTAACAAGCACAACACTCATCAAATTATAATGCACGAGAGTTATGATTTCTCTAAGAAAATGTCAAAAAAGCTCTCAAAAAATAAAAAACTCTCTATAATACGACTATATAGAGTCTATTTTGTATTACTGCAGTAAGGTGAACATTTCCATTTGTTCTTGATTTTCAGTAAACTACACTTAACATTATTGTACATGTGTCGTTGGTATATATAATCCGTCTCATGCATTAACAATCAAATGAAATGCCAACTGCCAACTGTATAATATCCCATGTCATGAACATAAACATACACAAACTCAGACATTGCTGCTACTTAGCCTGCTGGATACTGAAATTTGACAGTACTTGCTATTAGACTAGATCTACAAATAGCTAACCATTCGGACGACAGATCTAGGCCGATTTTTTTATTGATTTGAAAGTTGTAACAGATTTTTTATACATTGTTGCGCCTTTAACCTTGATATAGAAATGTTGCAATATTTGAGTGATACCGGTACAAGTAACAAAGTGTACTGACGATAACACAGGCCGCAAACGTAATAAGTTATCATAATCAAACATGTCTTTGTGAAATAAATTGGCAACATTTTTTAGTATTTTATGTCAAAATAAAAAGGAGAATATGACAAAAATATTATTGATGACGGTAGTAATTACACAGAAACTCCCTTTATGGAATCCTCAAAGTGTAAATTTTATTTAAACCCATCAATGTTTTGTTTTGTTCTTTTTTTTCATCAACGTCATTATTGAAGAGGTAAGACGTGTCTAAGTATACATCGAACGCATTGTGTTGTGCGCTAGTCGCCCTGAATAGTGCTTCTAATTATAAGTACTAGACCCTTTACATCACAGGTGGTGTATGTAATTGGTAGATAAAATAAACTTGCTTAGTTCACTTAATTGGCACCTGCGTCGGGTATATTTCAAAATGAAAGCGAAAATAAGAAATGTCTTTGGTGACGCTAAGTAATTGCAGAAACCGGCTCTTCTGGAGACCCCAAAAATAAATTAATCAATGACAAAGTGATAAAATCGTTGTTTGGCTGAAAAAGATGGCGGCGGAAAATCATGGCATGCATATGGAGTCGACCCATTAAGGAACTGTCTCTGGCAAGAAATAAATCCACAAGCACACCTCACGAGAATTTTTTAGCACTCATAGCTTCAAAAGATAAAGTCAATAGTCACATTAGTAAATGAAACATATCTGCTTTTAATGTGAATATATTATGGAGTAAAGTTAAATTGGTAAGATTGGAAAGAAATGTGTTTTATATGCTTTTTGGAAACATTTAACCAACCTCTATGATGAAATTATTCATCCTCAACGTTCTGTGTTAGTTTAAACACCCCAAAAGTTTGTTGGCTTGAACAATGAAGCTTGTCTCCGTCATTTAAGCCTAGTGGCAGTCCCAGCCATGCAATTTGGTTTGATTGCCATATTTTGCCTGTTCAAAATATTTATATTTTTTGCAAATTTGGGAAAACTGAAACTTATGAGGGTGCAGGTAGAGGCATATTTAGTCTATAGATTTGGCTATGAATTTTAAGTCATGTTTAAGGAAAAGTTTTTAATCTTAAGCAGTGGAATAAGAAATTGGTGCTAGTAACAATAGTCTGATTTTGAGATTCCACTCAGATTATTCAAAGTGGTGTACAGGATCCTATATACCTCTACCAATCTCTGTTTATATCAGGTTTCAATTCTAATGTTAGAATGGCCACCCTCAATGGGCATTTGAACTACTAATGTTCCACATCCAAGCATCTTAATTAAGGGGTGTACAATGTCGCGACATGCAAACTGGTTTTGCTGCATTCAGCGTGCGTTTGCATTGAACTGATCAAAACGTGTTTAAATGAGTTGGCCAGTTTTTGTTTTTCTTTTAGAATATTGATCTTGTCATCTATGCTCT
>JAGTTF010005333.1:48890-56390 GCA_019095985.1 Streblospio benedicti | reverse complement strand
CCCTGACCCTTGACATATTTTCTTTTCCTTATTGTAAAATCATATGCTGGACTTAACCACAATACGTGGCTTAGTGCTTTATGATTCCCATAGACTATTATAGATTAAGATCGATACTAGCCATATGTATTTGGTTATGCTGGACTATACTAGTACTAGTCTAGTAGTAGAGAGATCTATGTATTGTGTAATCATAAACACTGTATATATTTTTGATGAATGGATGACAAGAATGCTTAAATTTATTTTAGATGGCTCTGTGTGGATCCAGTTCTAGACACTGCTATGCAGTTGGCTGTGCCTAATGGTGACTACAAGCTTCATAGGTGGAGAAAACAGATATGTAGTCTCCATCAAGTCAACCATGGGACACTGCCATGTGAATGTACTCCGCCATTTGAGTAAGATTTAAATGAAAATATAAAGAGCACTGCACACCCTGTTGGTATACACAGTCGATTCGTGCGTTACGTATGTATACGTAATAAAGTTTTGCATAAATAACCTTATTCGAAATGCATTTTTGCACATTGGGTGTACTGTTTTTGGTTATTTGGGGATGTTTTTAATAATTATAGCTTGGATGAGGACATTTATATTTATGTAGAATGCTCAGTAATAAATTTGAAACTGTAACATCTTTGTTTTGTACAACAGGTAAGACGTTACATGTGCTGCCAGCATTGAGAGAACCTATTCAAATAATGAATTTAGCTTAAGTGTATTAAATGGCACATACGAACTGCTGGGTGATCTAGACTGCTGAACAGAAACCATGAATAAACATTATTCCGATAATGTGGTTTTACACCTTTCACATTTATGCATTGACTATACATGTATTGTTGACAAACACATTACATTACATTGTATGTCCGAATCTCAAAGATGTTTGCTTGATAAATTTTTAAAAGCACACATCAGAATAACATTCATTTACGGATTATGTTCATCAGTCTACCTGTGACTTGAATTATTTCTCATAGTAACAAAATACAAAAGTATATTTTTCAATTTTATTAGATCTACAACTACTAAAAAATATCATACTGTATCTGGAATGAAATGTTAATTGTTATCAGCAGGATAATAATACATATTTATTACAAGTACTTTTGATAGTATTTATACCAACCTAGGATTATGAATAATCCTAGTACTACCTACTACTATGCTGATGCTCATTGCAAAATCATCTATAGTACTTAACACTACTTCAAATAATTTCAATAACTGCTAGATATTCTTTTCGAACTTTGGCCACTTTGCTACAAAATTATATGAATTTTTATTAATCATAGCAATCAGGTACAATATTATGTTCAATAATCATAAAATAAAATAAGATCAAGTAATAATAATAAATAAGCGTAATAGCTTTCAGTAAGTATATTTGTGCAATGATGAGCACATTTTTCTCTCATTTGAGACATTTTATCTTGACATTTCATTACCTAGTATTACACTACTGAGTACACAATAAATTATTGTTTATATTGAACGAATTCACATGTATTTTACAGGATTGACGTCTTTTATCATATAAAAACAGATTTGTAAATTGCAAAATTTGCCACAGTATTTTCTTATTTTTTATTTTTATTTTTTCTCAAAGGTTAATCAACTTTCCAACTCACCAAAGAACGATCTGAGAGGCGTCAAAAGTGGTTGATGGCCTTTCGAAGAGCCGACCCAGGCCATACTCACAAGCTGCTAGAGGCAAAGCCGTCCCATAGAGTGTGTTCAGTGCATTTCGTTGATGGTAAACCCACAATTGATCATCAGACCCTGAACTTCATCTGGGCCACGATTTTGAGCCTGCTCCCAAAAGATTCAAACTTGAACGGCAGGAGGGAGCACTAGACGTGCTAATGAGAAATTGAAGCTTGCTGAGACAAACTCAGCAGATGTAGGTGCCACTGAAATGACTAGTAATGAACCTACGTGTATCAGCAATGAACCTAGTTCAACAAACAATACCAATTGTACTTTTCTTGTGATGAAATTTCTAATTTTGTTCTCTTCAATGTAATACGTACATTAAAACTCAAAATAGCAACTCTCGAGCAAGAAAAATCAGTGATCCTTCAAGAACTAAGTAATCTAAAAACCCAAAGTGTAATAAAAAAAAAACGGTTAGGTTACCAAATTCACCATTGTTGTCTAAATACCTTAAAAATGACACAGATACTTTGTTTTATACAGGAATACCAACCAAAAATACTTTCATCAAAATACATACTTATGTTGAAAATTTTGAATTTAGCGTCGCTGGAAAGGGACAAGGCATGTAGGTAACATTCTGTTGAATTTTAACCCATATGTGCATTTCACTTGCATTTCGACACACCTTCAAGGGAGGATGGGAAAAAAAGGCAAAAAAAATGAGGGGGGTGGGGAAAAGATCCTACAAAATCATAACAATGTAGATCGATCTCTTGACCCCAGTACGAGCCCCCCCCTCCCTCAATATATATTTATAACCTGATTGCATTGGCGACTATTCACTACAATGTCCAAATTATAAGCATACCTTTTTGATCAAATTATCTACTAGTAAATAATGATTTACTACTAAATAATATCCATGAAATAAAAAGAAATAAAGAAATAATGGTTCCATTCCATACGTTTGTGACACTTACCAATGTTAACATGGATATGTTTGACAGCTTGGTTTTTCCAAAATAAAAATGAGTTGTCCCAAAATATTGACAATACCACACTATTTGATAGCATTTTAGGGCGCACGTGCGTTTTGTTCTCATCATCGACAAATAGGTCAGGGATGGCCGCCAAACTGTAAAGCATAGTATTCGGCAACTATGAAAAGGTTTCATTAAATTGAAAACTTTTATATGAGCGGTTTTTCGCACAAACTTGCGGGTTAGCGTTCCCTAATCAAACTATGGCCCATGCCTAATATACCAACCGTAAAATTGTCACCAGAAAATACAAATAATTTTCCAGTGTTTTCTTTTTTTCCGTATCATTTTGCCCATTTTTTGATCTAGTGAAAACAGTACCGAACGATTTACAGACCCTGTCCGGACGTATTAAAAACAGTACCGAATTTGATTGATCAAGTACGCTTGCAAATATTTATTAAACGAACCCCGTTCCTTTCCAGTGACGTCATTTATTAGACACTACACTTCTTCTCCGTTCCAAAAAACTGAGCGCACAACACATGGTTTTGTGGAAAAATAAACATAGTACCCGCCATGGAAAAGGAGAGTTGATTTCCATCGATTCAAACAATAAAACAGTATTGAATGTTTGTTTTTAAATCCGTAACCTTGGATATTAAATAAAAGTTAGATTCTTAACATAGGAATATTTATTCGATAAAATGATGAATGACAAATGAGAGGTAAAGTTTTTTATTTCAATATTTCCTCTTTATAAATTGAAAGAAATTGTGTAAAAAACAGCTGATTTGAGAACCATAATAGTGAGAGTAGGATTGATACATGCTGTCATAAAAACAAGTATTAGTTTTTGGGTTTTTTACTTTCATGTGTGTGGGTGCAAAATGTGTGTGTGTGTTTCATTATGTCTCTAATTCCCTCTCTCCCTCTCCTATGTGGGTGGGTATGGGTATATGTGGGTGTAAAGAATTTTTCAGTTTAGAAGAACATACAGATGTAGCGTTAAGTCACCATATGTGAATATTTGTAAATTTAGGACCAGTGGTTTTGAATGTTGGAATTTGACTTGGCTTGTCCCTGATATAGTTGCGAAATGATTTTGAAGTAGAAGCCCGCAATTAACTTCAACAATTTTCTCGGAAGTAAATACCGTATTCATTCTAATAATGTCGCACAAAATGCGGTTATTAGAAATGAATACGGTTGTTCAAAATGAGAATTGAATGAACTCGCATGAGCTTCAAACATCATTGTACCACATTGTGTAGGTGCAACTCACAAATAGACCTGCCATCTCTTGGATAGTGAATAAGCAAGTCAAAAACCCACCCATACCCAGGTAAGACAGAATATAAGGCTTTCAATATTCTAAGAGAAGTGGATTTGAGTGCAAATCTGTCAGCTTATCTTACTGGTTAGTGAATGGGTTGGCTACCATAAAGCTCTTGAATACCCGGGTATAATCTCTTGACCAACTGCCAGGCCTAACATCTCAAATAGATGATAAGCGCTCTGGGGTCTTATGTTGAGATGTGGTTATGAGGAGATGAGAAGCCACTAGCCGTAATCCTGATCTCCATGTTGTGTTAAATTAAGTTGCAAATCCAGTCATTGTAGTCATGAGCCTCTCAAGTGAGATGAAAGAACTCGTCGCCTTGCCTTTCAAGAATCAGCTTATATTTACTAAGTAATAATTAAGTTTATGTTTGTGGACACGGTGTCATGGACAAACAATACCTCAAAAATGCTGGCGGTGGCTGCTTGGATAAGGTCTTGAATGAAGCACCGGGTGAATGTAGACTGAAATTACTAAAAGTAGGCCAGTTATTCAAGAAATAGGGTAGTCAAAACACTTGGTTCTATCATTGTGACCAGTGAGCATTCAGCCACTTCATCAGTTGGGGCATTGATAAATATTTGGCCCTTGCTGTGCAAGTGCAATAGGGCACTTAAGTGAGAAATACCAGGGCCTTTGTGGTGTCTTTCACAACAGCGGCCCACACCTGGTAATGGAGGCATTAGACGTGTCCTCAAGGAAGGCGATACTTGGTGCCAGAAACATTTAATTTAAGCTGAAGCTTATGGGGTGGAAGGAAAATTCTCTCACCCAACCTGATGTAAATATTCACAACAGTATTAAGATAATATGTCATCAAAATTAAATTCATTAAATGTAGCTTTATTGCAGAGAGAACAAATTAGTTCTTGAACCAACCTAAGTGTTTTATTTCTACTTAGTCTACATTGCACAAGCGGTGTGGTAGGAGTTCTTTCAGTTTGTGAGCATACTAAGGTAATCCAAGTGATATTGCAGAAATACAATTTGGGCCAGTTGACCCTAGTTGCTTCGGAAGAAGCCATCCTTCTTCTCCAAGGTGGAGGGTCCTAGTGATGGTATCAGCAACACACAGTTTCAGGCCTGGCTGAAAGCTAGTCCTCAGAAGTTCTTGAGAGGGTCCAATTTAAACTGTTCTCCAAGCAAATTAAAGCCTCTTTAAGTAATCTATGGCGGAGGAGTTGATTCTGCAAAAACAATTATCATGAATTTATTCTCATCTGACACATGGAAATGAATAGCAAAACTTGGTTTGGTTCAAAAGTAAAAATTTTGATCAGGTCATTACTGTCTAATTCACAAAAATCACGCCCTTTACATTTAGCATTGACTATACATGTATATTAAGTTGACAAAACACATTACATTTTCATTGTATGTCCGAATCTCAAAGATAAGCCATTTGATAAATTTTTAAAGTTAGCCATCAGAATAACATTCATTTACGGATTATGTTCATCAGTCTTACCTGTGACTTGAATTATTTCTCATAGTAACAAAGCATAAAAGTATATTTTCAATTTTATTAGATCTACAACTACTAAAAAATATCAGTAGTGTATCTGAATGAAATGTTAATTGTTATCAGCAGGATAATAATACATATTTATTTTTACAAGTACTTTTGATAGTATTTTTATACCAACCTAGATTATGAATAATCCTAGTACTAACTACTACTATGCTGATGCTCATTGCAAAATCATCTATAGTACTTAACACTACTTCAAATAATTTCAATAACTGCTAGATATTCTTTTCGAACTTTTGCCACTTTGCTACAAAATTATATGAATTTTTATTAATCATAGCAATCAGGTACAATATTATGTTCAATAATCATAAATAAAATAAGATCAAGTAATAATAATAAATAAGCGTAATAGCTTTCAGTAAGTATATTTGTGCAATGATGAGCACATTTTCCTCATTTGAGACATTTTTATCTTGACATTTCATTACCTAGTATTACACTACTGAGTACACATAAATTATTGTTTATATTGAACGAATTCACATGTATTTTACAGGATTGACGTCTTTTATCATATAAAAACAGATTTGTAGAATTGCAAAATTTTGCCACAGTATTTTTTTATTTTTTTTTTTTTTTTTCTCAAAGGTTAATCAACTTTCCAACTCGCAAGAACGATCCTGAGAGGCGTCAAAGTGGTTGATGGCCTTCGAAGAGCCGACCCAGGCCATACTCACAAGCTGCTAGAGCCAAAGCCGTCCCATAGAGTGTGTTCAGTGCATTTCGTCGATGGTAAACCCAACAATTGATCATCCAGACCCTGAACTTCATCTGGGCCACGATTTTGAGCCTGCTCCCAAAAGATTCAAACTTGAGCGGCAGGAGAGGAGCACTAGACGTGCTAATGAGAAATTGAAGCTTGCTGAGACAGACTCAGCAGATGTAGGTGCCACTAAAATGACTACTAATGAACCTACGTGTATCAGCAATGAACCTAGTTCAACAAACAATACCAATTGTACTTTTCTTGTGATGAAATTTCTAATTTTTGTTCTCTTCAATGTAATACGTACTTTAAAACTCAAAATAGCAACTCTCGAGCAAGAAAAATCAGTGATCCTTCAAGAACTAAGTAATCTAAAAACCCAAAGTGTAATAAAAAAAACGGTTACACCAAATTCACCATTGTTGTCTAAATACCTTAAAAATGACACAGATACTTTGTTTTATACAGGAATACCAACCAAAAATACTTTCATCAAAATTGAAAATTTTGTTAAGCGTCGCTGGAAAGGGACAAGGCATGTATACAATAATATTCGAAAGTTTAACAAGAGTCCTCGAAAATTTGGTCCGAAGAGAAAACTCAACAGCCAGGATGAGCTTCTCCTCACGTTAATGAAATTGAGGCTGGGATTGCTGACCAAAGATCTTGCAGACCGATTTGATATCTCTTGTACTCTGGCATCTCAAATATTTCAGGCATGGATTACCGCATTGTCAAAAATATTAAAACACTTGACTTTCTGGCCACCAAAGAACATGTTCACAACACCAAACCACACCGATACCGACACATTCCAGGCATACGATCAATCATCGACTGCTCCGAAGTTTTTATAGAAACACCCAAAGATCTTAAACTTCAAAGTGCCACATGGTCAGATTACAAACATCACAACACTGGTAAATTTTTTATATCTGTGGCACCTAATTCAGACATTACTTATATCTCCCCAGTGTATTGTGGAAGGGCTTCAGACAAAGCAGTGACCCTAGACTGTGGTTTCTTAGATCTTCTGGACTATTTTGATGTTCTTCAAGCTGATAAAGGTTTCAACATTCAAGATGAATGTGCAGCCAGATTAATTACTCTACAGATTCCACCTGGAAAGAGAGGAGAAAGCCGAATGAGTTTTGCAGCAGTGCAAAAGACAAAACGAGTGGCAAATCTGAGGATATTAGTTGAACAAGTAATAAGTAGACTGAAAACATATAGAATTCTAAAGTACGAATTGCCAGTAACACTTATACCATCT
>JAGTTF010005333.1:0-43825 GCA_019095985.1 Streblospio benedicti | reverse complement strand
TTTATGTGTGCATAAAAAGTTTAGATGACATGAAATTCACCTGTTCATGTCTCTTTAATATTTGTTATGTAAGGTTAATTGCAAATTGTACGGGTATCATATTATTGGTTTATATTTCTATTCAAATATATGCTTATTTTTTCAAAAGATTCACTAAAAGAAAGACAAAGGAAAATCCAAAATATTTGTTTAAACCTTTACAACATCTGCCCTCTTCAGAATGTAACTTTCGATTCATACGGAATGGAATAGAACAGAAACAATAACATGATACAAAATCTTACTAATTACTAAATGTAAATACATAAGCCCCACCCCCTTCCCCCCCCCCCCCCCCCCGTGAACAGCCCGCCTTGGAGCACAACAATGGTTCAATAGGTATCTTAAATTATTCTTTAAACCATGAATAATGGAACCCAGGATGAACAGAATTTATTGAACCTATTTCCATGTAAAGTTCCAATAACTACGTGAATGCCGATACACATTTGAACAGAAAAGTCGGCGTCTAACACTCCAAAATTAAGACATAACGCCCTCTGTGTGTAGCAGCAAACACTAGATTGTCAGTAATAAGCATGCCTTGAGGTCAAAAAGGTCAACTACAATTTAAAATCTACATAGGCGTGATAGACAACATCCGGTTTCATGAAAACATTTATGAGATACATTTTTGAATTGAATGTTAAAGCTGTCTGTTTGTTATTCTCTAAGTTGTGCCTTTTATTTTTACCTCCATGTATTTACATGGCCAAGAAAGTGTAATGTACAGCTATACTGCGTCTGACCTGAAGCGACGCAAATATATGACCATGTAGCATCATATTTTGTGGGAAATATAACAGGAGAACGGGGAGTGTAGAGGAGTAGGAAAAATGACTGACGTCCTGAACAGTGGGGGCGGGGCCACCGCTCGGGGAAAATCAAATTCGTACAGTTGGGTGTGTGTGGTACTGACTGATATGATCTCAGCCGTCTCCCTGGTATAGCCCTTTCCATCACTCTTTGAGTGGCAGCCAGGAGCTTTAGGTGATGGCGACTCTGGTTCAACTAGGACTCTAATGGAAAGGTCCAGTCTGCGCCAACTTCAAAAATTGACAAGATAGCATAGGAGGAAGATTGCTCGCCTGCCATAGGAGGGGGCAGCAAGTGATCGAGCGCACCATCGTATTTTGTGGACATACAGGCGTTACGTTGCTCGCATACTTGGTTCTATATAAAAAACCAATGAAAGAATTTCATATTTTTTATTATACAGTTCATGATATGTTCTGGGTGGCAACATATCCTAGTATTTTTTTCCTCTAATAATTATTGGGTGAGTTAACCTGAATGCCACCTGTGGGAGTAACAAGTCAAAGTCAAGTTAAAAATTTGTTTATTATACTGACACAGTAGATCTACAGTAATTAAAACTATTTACAAACATGTACAGATCTACCCAGCCTCAGTGGGTTTATACGTCAGTGTAATACAGTTATATTGTAGAATTATACAATATAATAATATATATAGCAACCAGACAATGTAAAAAATGAAGAACAATAAAGAAAATAAAAATAATAATAGACAATGTAGACAATAATAGCTGGATATACAGAATTATTAATTATATAATTTTGATATTCTTAGATCCCGTGCCTTGATTAAATAATTAGCAACAATTAAATTACAGTTTGACATTAACGTAATAAATTTGTCATGTTCACCTAAATTTGAGAATTCAGGCACTTTCTGTTTGGCAAGATCGTACAGTTCTTCTCTACAATTAGTTAGATATGGACACTTACATAAAAAATGGAATTCATCTTCCACTTCATTTGAATTACAAAGTTCACATAATCTTTCTTGAACTTTGGTGTTAGAATATCGACCACTTTCGATACGACGCTGTAGAATACCACTTCTAAACTTAGCTAGTATAGATCAGTTATATCTGTTAGTGGAGTTTTTAACATAATCACTGACTATCGTACTAGTTTTGAACTGTACGTATGTGTGTAACTTCGGTTTGTTCTGAATCATTTGTGATCAATCATTTTAGATTTACATTCAGATATTTTACATATTGCTTTATTTCAAGCCGATCTAATTTTTCAAACACTGTTTTTATGTCACTACACAAATTTTTATTCACGGAAGATCTTTCATAGTCTACATTAAAGATGCTTTTTGTCAATCTATCATTAGGTAACTTAATTACAAATCCTCCATGCTATCATCATAGTCACCATAATACGTAAATACGCAACAAAATGATATGTGTAGATCTAAAATTCTAACTTATGACACATATTTCAGTAATCTAAACTATGTAATTTTCTTGCGTTTTGTTTTCTTATCACCACTTAAATACATGGCAAAGAAATAAATTTATAATGCAAAATATATCTCATTTTTAACCTTCGTGAAGTGTATACTCAGGGACAGTATAAACTCAGCCATTCAGTCAGAAAGATCAGTGTCCAGTCCATAAATATAATGTCAGCAGGTTGTGATTATTATTCATTAAAATATTGCTACATATATATTATATACACTGATGACAAGAGACGCATCATTATAATAAATATAAAAAGTATATTTAGGGTGAGTTTCAACATGTTTCGATCTTTCCTATTGCCACACTTACAATTATAATCAAAGCAGGCTTGTAATAATTATATAAAAAACATATGTGTAACAAAAATATGACTAAATTCTATTTTAGTAACCATTATTTTACTTCAATATTAACAAGGTATTAATTTTCATTAGATAAACAAGAAAGAATACATTTACTACTTTATTGGCTTCACTCTCACATTTTTACATCTTTAGTGTCTCTATTCTACAATCATTATTTTCTACATTATATTTCTGTATCATATTTATCATACATTTGAGTCTCATGTTTTAATCATTCACGTAGACACAATATTCCTATATTTTCAAGAAAATTTATGTTATGCACATACTAAAATACTACTATTCTATGGTATACTAAAATCATAGTACACAGTGAGATAAGTTTTATACTACATTTGAGCATCACTATTAGAATGGTCAATAACTATTTACAAAAGATGATGTTAGGTAATAACAGTTCACTTCTTGGCGTGTACAGTCATATGGTGTCTTTCCAAGTGGCCTCCTAGTGTAAATGATTTGCAACAAATGTGGCAGTAAAATGGCTTCTCACCAGTGTGTGTGCGCTTGTGCATCTTCAGGGCAAAACTTTGAGCAAAACATTTGCCACACTGATCACACTTGTATGGTTTCTCTCCCGTGTGAGTGCGCATATGACTAACAACGTGATGCCTGCGAGAGAAACTTTTATCACAAACTCCACAACCATAAGGTTTCTTACCAGTGTGGGTTCTCATGTGGACTTTCAGACTTCCACTTCGACTGAATGATTTCTCACACACTGTACACTGATGTTCTTTCTCTCCAGTGTGCATTCTCATGTGGGTGGTCAAGTTGCCACTCTCACTAAAGCACTTGCCACATTGACTGCATTCATAAGGTTTCTCACCAGTGTGAGTTCTCATATGGACTTTCAGACTTCCACTTCGACTAAATGATTTCTCACACACTGTACACTTATATTCTTTCTCTCCGGTGTGGATTCTCATGTGTCTGGTCAAGTGGCTACTGACACTAAAACACTTGCCACATTGGCTACACTCATAAGGTTTCTCACCCGTGTGGATTCTCATATGTCTTGTCAGTAGTGAACTGTGACTGAATGATTTCTCACACACTGTACACTGATGTTCTTTCTCTCCAGTGTGGATTATCATGTGGCTGGTCAAGTTGCTACTCTGACTAAAACGCTTGCCACATTGACTACACTGATAAGGTTTCTCACCGGTGTGAATTCTCATATGGGTGGTCAAGTTGCCACTCTCACTAAAGCACTTGCCACATTGACTGCACTCATATGGTTTATCACAAGAGTGAGTTCTCATATGTTTTGTCAGAGTTCCACTTCGACTGAATGATTTCTCACACACTGTACACTGATGTTCTTTCTCCCCAGTGTGAGTTCTCTCATGTGTTTTTATACGTCCACTGTGGTTTTCCATTGTTATATCCTTTTCTTTCCAATGTGATAATGATCTCAATCTTCTCACAACTCAACACATCCTTGCATGTTCCTACAACTATTTTAATGCTCTATCTACCAGGGTTGGGAAAAAACCCGGGTTTTTTTTGAAAAAACCCAACCCACCCGGGTTTTTTGAAAAAACCCGGGTTTTATTGGGTTTTTTGGGTTTTTTCAATTTCAGGATCAATATTATATTTTTATACATTCCATTTCTCTTAACACATATCATTACTTATTATAATTTATTTTATGACTTTTATTCAGTATATTTGATAGTTTTAATTGCCAATCAAAACAGATTACCCGGTATGAATTTAGTAAATTAACTTTGAAAACGAATTAAATTTGGACTATTGATAAGACTTGGAGCTGGCTGGTTACTTGAAATGAACAATAATAACAACTTGCATTTGTTAGCCCTTGTAATTAATGTATCAAGTTGTTAAGTTTTGACTTCTTTCTAAGTGGGACAGACTTGGAAATGTTTCTATTTGCTTTTGTGTATCTGATTTAAGCAATTATCAACTCCTGTCACCCCAGAATAACTTTGCAAATAGAGATAATTAAAAACTTGGCTCCAAATGTCAAAAAGACATTACAAATGCACATGCCAGTTAAAGGCACAAGCTCTGCAAATACAAAGCCACTACTGGAGGTATTGTTATGAAGTCATTATTGTACTAATTAGTGCAGGTCAATAGTGTCCTGGTTAGGAGTTCACTTTGAAGTTGGTTAGAACATTGTCAAGTACTTGAGCATATTGCTCTGAAGTGTCAGCAGGTTAGTGTCAGGGTTAGTAGTTCAATTTGAAGTCAGTTAGAGCTACTGGTTAGAACAATGGTAAGTCAGTGCTTGTACACAAACAATTTCTCAAAATTCTCATTTGTCAACATACATCTTCTTAGCCTCCATAAATAGACCTGGTTTATCTAACTTAAAAAACTTATTAAATAAAAAGGCATTTTGAAAAAACCCAAAAAACCCAATAAAACCCACTTTGAAAAAACCCACTGAAAAAACCCAACCCCAAAAACCCGGGTTTTTTGGGTGGGTTTTTTTGGGTGGGTTTTTTCATGACCAACCCTGCTATCTACACTATTTGAATTTTTTGTAGGTATGGGGAATTATCATAATAAGAGCTTTTTAAAGAGCAATCTTTGACTGCTAATTATCCTTATAATATTAAATAACATCCCAAATTCATTGTTTGATTGTAATATTCGTGCATGACATCTACTTGACTATAGAATTTAACAGCACAAGTAAACATTTACAATTTCTGGACACAATGCGCCACCCTCCTTGAGAGATCTCTTCTTTTAATGTTGAAAAATAGAATAGTAGGTCATGAAGTAGGGTATACTGATGGCCCTGTGCTGGCTGATTTTAACAAGGGCTGCCTGGTATAAACTGATTTAAAACAGGTTATTATTATGATAGAGTTAAGATTAGTGACAGTAAGGAGAGAGCTCCAGCTACTCCAGCCTCGTTCTGACCCACAGTGCAACATCCGATGTATCCATGTAGTTACCATGGAGAAACGTCATGTTTCAACATTAATAACCAGTAGAGAATGATATAATATTGTGTTCTAATTTTGCTACATTGACTTCTGTATCTCATCACTGTAGTTTGCCATTGCAATCCTTGTTGTTTCTAATGTGATACTATTAAAAAGCTCTGTTCTACTTTATACTATTTGATATATCAGTAAAACAATTCCTAAGTAATGTTTTATCCTTGAAATGATTGTGTAGTAATCCACCTGCGTATTTGAAAAGTCACCGTTTCTTACATGACTTCTGTTTCCCCTTTTCACTCCTCAGGTAGAAAACTGATATATATAATATATACCTTATCTAATTGTGTTCTAGTTTTGCTATATTGCTAAATGACAAAACAGAATAAGAAAAACATCATTATGATTTACTACTTAATCTTAAATGTATGGTTTAACAATAATATTTGTTTATCAAAATCCACTTGACTATAGCACTAACATGGCAGATTTACCATTTATGGTTTTTAGTCATAACGCAAACGCCATCAACGCAATATTCCTGTTTATGGACATATATACAAGAAGAAATCATTGTATGTTTATCAACATGAAGTCTGGTAAAACGTGGTCTGTTTATGGAAGTTCATCTTTGTCTCTTTATCAACTTTTTGGCCCCGGGGGGGGGGCAGTAGCATCTGTTTTGGGTAGGTATGCTCTACGGTAAGCTCAAAATGGAGGCTCTTATATTTTGATAAAACGGGGCATCTTAAACATGGCTTATGCCAGAGTTTGGGGTCTTAAATATTGGTGTGTAAAACAATACATTGAATCTATACTATAAAACTTGGAAGAATAACATCATGCTTCAGGTTATTTTTGCAAAACTGTGAGTCTTTGCTTTGAGATTTAGAAAAATTAGGGGTTCTTTGGGGTTTGGTTGTCAAGAAATAGGGGGTCTTAGATATTTTGTCATCTCAAAATCGGGGGTCTTTCTGCGGACCATACGTACATTACCTGACCCGACTGTGGAATAGCACCACCCGGGCTTTTGGGACCGTGGTGAATGGTCTTATTATGGTTACTTGAGGCTACACTGGGATTTCTAAACTTGCAGGGGGGGGGGGGGATGTACAAAAACAAATTCTTGCATTTTATGCAAATACCAATCAAAATATTTGTCTCCCAGCTAATAAAAGAGTTAATTCATGGCCCTCGACTTTCATTTAACTATATAACATGGCAGCTGAGTAACACACACGAGTAGGTGGCAACATCTCAAGCTGTGAACACTTACATAAGGATCTATTAATCTGAGCGTACGGAAGCATTCGGCTACACGTGCAATTTCTCCCTCTCTCCACAGGATGGTAGTGTGTAAGATGAGCGAACCCACGACCTCTGGGTTGAGATGATAACTGACCATGTATGTAAGCTGCGGGTTACAGAGACATCGGTTCGTCTGTGTAACCTTTTAACAGCCCGCTGCTTGGGATGATGGTATCATTCTGGTCTCACAACCTTGGGGTTGCGAGTTTGAGTATTACCGTCAGGGCCACTTAATGTAGTCAAACGAAAGGTTAGGGTTGCATCTAAATTCCAAATTGTAAGTATGATTATCTCTTTACTTTATGCTTTATTCTTGGTTCTCTATAATGCACATATATGTACATGTATGCAAATTAGTCACTTAATATTTGATAAGTAAGGTTCGTAGCAAATTGTAAATGAATCATAGTATTTGTTTTCATTCCTCTCAAATATATGCTTAATTTTTCCAAAACGATATACTAAAATACTAAAATATCCAAAATAATTGTCTTAAACGTTTTCAACCTCTGTGCTCTTCAGAATATAACTTACAATTAACACAACAGCATTTTTCACGTAGAGAAGGAAACATAATAAGTAACAAATCCCACAAGAGGATTTTGTACTCAGCATTATAATGACTATTAGGTAATAGATGATCTGTCACCATAATAGTCATTTACTCATATATTCAATATGAGTAAATTAGTCAGGGAACAAACACTCTCCAGCAATGTGCCACCAAAAAGTCCAAAAGTGCCCCCACGATAATTTAAAGCTGGTGTGTTTATAACAAATGTTTGTAAATGTTTTGGCTGATTATTACTTGACCACATTTGATAAATGATAGCTCGTTGGAAAGTTCTTAGAATGCACTTGTATTCAATTTACGTTTTTAACCATTTCAGATAATACGTTGTCAGAAAGATTATAAACTGCCAACTAACGGTATTCATCATATGGTTTCATGTTATTTATCTATTTGACTCCTTGACCCAAACAAATGTCTACCGGGGTCAGTGTCTCTATTGGGTCTTCTGGCAAACACTAGAATCATTTATGGATAGATCTAGGCCATCTTTTAATGTTATAATAAGTAGCAATTTTCCAGTGTACTAACATGGACAGAACACTATTATAATCTGTTAGCACTTTGTGGGAGCATGCTTCTCCAGGAGTCCAGGGATATTAATTGGGTCCTCAATCAAGAAAGACACGATATTCTTAAAGATCTAGAGCCAGACAATGTGATTGTTAGTATATACTTGTCGCAAATTAAGGTGAAAGCTAATCCAATATAACTTTGTGGCATTCATTTGAAAAGCAGAAGCAAGCGTCTCTGAAAGTCCAAGGGCCCTAAAATGCGTCCTCAATCAATACAGATATTGATGCCACAGAAAAGAGAGGAGAGAAATAAATAAAAGAAGGATAAACTTGAACACAGATCTAGAATCCTTAAGCGCCATACTGAGGCCCTATATCAGGCTATTGTGTGTATATTTTCTTACAGTGAGAGTGGCCGCCGCCAGCGTGTACAAAATTCAATACCCTCGGTTGATACGAATGTTATCAATACAATTCAAATGCCAGGTTTATGATTTACTCAATCGACTTGAGTAACCATATGCATGGGGGAAAATGTCAGGATATTATCATTGTAAAAACCGCTAGGATTTGCCTATTTGAGGCTAACCTGCACCTTGTATTGATATGATGGTAGCGATTCAATATCATCACAAACAAAGAACCTTGCTCCATTGAGTCTCCCAAACAAACAGCGACCTATGAAGTGTATTCTCTTTTGAGGATCTTGTGTACTTTGTACACTTAATGTCCCGGGGGGGGGGGGTACTTCCATAGTCACTCTATACGGCATGTACCACTGATAGGGGTCGCCGTTTTCAACCCCTAAGTTTCACTAGGGGTCACCTTTTTCAAAACCTAGTTTCACTAGGGGTCATGATTTCAACATTCCAGCCAGTTTTCACGAAGGGAAGTTTAATCTCGAGGTTCAATATCTAACTCTCTTTTCATCTGATTTTGCATTATTGAGCAACATAAAGGCATACAATGGAAACGTAAGTTGTAGAAAATCTTATTTTCATTACAGTTTCACATAGAATAATTCCCCTTGGCATAATACCCCATTGTTTTCATCAGGTGGTTTCACATGGGGTATCATTTTCATAGTTTCACTGGTTTCACTAAGGGGTATGATTTTTGACCTTAAGTGGCCCCCCCCCCCCCACCCATTCATTTTTGTCACAGAAAATGAGCCAGTTCTCACAGTGAGCATCCTTTGTGACCTCTGACAACATCAGGTTCACGCTGTCGTCCTGGGGCCCTACACGTGGTCCTACAATGAGCCCCGTATCCCTGAGGCCCCTAAAAACAAGTTGAGAACGTTCGATATGACGTCAATAGACTGTGACGTCATATGTCACGTATAACGTACATACGTTTGTCTCATGACTACTATCCTACAATGAGCCGCGGCGTATCCCTGGTCGGTGTTATACCATGGGCCATATGGTAAAATGGGGTAAAATATTGTCCTTGCTTAAACTCCATTGAAGAATTTTAGATAAAGTAAACCACTGCAGTATATAATTTTCAATGGTATGAAGTGCCTCTGAAGGCATGATGAAAAGGCATGTTAATAGATTATGGGATATTGATATTAGAGGACTCTTTCACTAAGTCTATAGGGCTATAGCACATAGCCTCTGCCGGGACTTGAACCTTAGACCACTACCACTGTATGGTCTAATGCGCCTGCCTTAATTGCTTGGTAAAAAGGTGCCACAGTGGTAGTGTTCCAGGGTTCGAGTCCCAGCAGAGGCTATGTGACATAGCCCCTATAGAGTTGGTGAAAGAATCTTTTAATGTCAATACTTGACAACCCGGTCAAGTAATTCCAATACATTTATGTGTAGATTGTGGGATTTTTTTATTGTTTTTACATATGGTGCAGAGCATTGGCATCACATGACATTTCCTTCTGCGAGTGACACGTGCTTCCATAGTAGACAGTGCTCAGCAATGACCGATGTATCATCTGTCCAGGTTAGCGAGCGGGTAGCGGGGAGCAACAGGTTGCGATTAGGTCTCAAACCCCCGACCTGTTGACCAACTTACAATCATGGATCACTCGACCGACAATGTCTGCGTTTAGCCGCTGAAGTAGGTTAGAGCGTAGGACTTCAAAGCTATAGGGGATTAGACTCCCTCTGTGTTAATCATCAATACTGGTGTCAGCTGAGTATCAACAAACAAACAAACAAAAACAAAGTAATCAATGGCCGCTCTTAGTAACAAGACCATAGTATTTACAATTATATTCTCTCTCTCTCTCTTCTATGGCAGGCAGCAGTATTTACACTCTCACCATACAATCGAACCCACTGCAAACCAATCGTATGAAGCAATCTACACAAATGTCCTGTACTCGCCATAACAACTCTCTTGAAGGCGCTGCTAACTGGCTACTGACTTGCACTAACAAAGAACCAAATTGATGTTGATAAATGAACTAACCATTATTATAGATACATGATTGGCTTAAAACATTGAATTTTCATCTGTGTAAATCAAAGCCACACCAACATGCGAATGATAACTTTGGCTTTCACTTTAGGCGGACTAGCTGTGAGCGATGCCTGTTCGCTGTTCCGACACGTGAGGGGGTCGGTTGGGAGGCTGGATGCCAATGTGAGATGTGCGCGCGCGTGTTTTTACAGCCCGTCCTGTGTTGGCTACAACGTGGATGCTGCTGGAGGCTGCAGTCTTGGAATCAGCTCGTTCGTTTGCTTAGAAGACATGGCGTGTTTTGAGCGTCGAGGACATCACGATACTCAAGCTCAAATGAACGCCAAGGAAGATACGGAATCCACACTTCGTACGCAGTCCGAAATGAAATCAACGGAGATGACTGTCAAAGTGCATATGACAACAGAACCACCGACGAGATCTGTTACAAATGTCGGAGGTTCCCTGACAACTGATGAATCTACGACGAAGAAAACAATAGACGAAGCAACAACCAAAACGATGAACACAGAAGAAGGAACTGCAGAGAAAATGACAACAGATGCAACAAATACAGAAGAAATGACAGCAGAAGAAATAGGCACAAAGAAAACGACAACAGAAGAAATAGCTACAGAAAAAATGACAACAGAAGAAATAGCTGTAAATAAAAGGACAACAGAATTATCAACTACAGCGAAAATTACAACAGAAAAAACAAATACAGAAGAAATGACAACAGAAGAAACACTTTCAGAGGAAGCAACAACAGAAGCAACAAATACAGAAGAAATGACAGCAGAAGGAATAGCTACAGAGAAAATGACAACAGAAGAAATAGCTGTGAATAAAAGGACAACAGAATTATCAACTGAGCAAATTACAACAGAAAAAACAAATACAGAAGAAATGACAACAGAAGAAATTGCTGCAGAGAAAATGACAACAAAAGAAACAATTTCAGAGAAAGCAACAACAGAAGCAACAAATACAGAAGAAATGACAACAGAAGAAATTGCTACAGAGAAAATGACAACAGAAGAAATAGCTACAGAGAAAATGACAACAGAAGAAACACTTTCAGAGAAAATGACAACAGAAAAAATAGCTGAAGTGAAAATGTCAACAGAAACAACAAATACAGAAAAAATGACAACAGAAGAAACACTTTCAGAGAAAATGACAACAGAAAAAATAGCTGAAGCGAAAATGTCAACAGAAGCAACAAATACAGAAGAAATGACAACAGAAGAAATCGCTGCAGAGAAAATGACAACAGAAGAAATAGGTACAGAAAAAATGACAACAGAAGAAATAGCTGTAAATAAAAGGACAACGGAATTATCAACTGCAGCGAAAATTACAACAGAAAACACAAATACAGAAGAAATGACAACAGAAGAAACAACTTCAGAGAAAATGACAACAGAAGAAATAGCTACAGAAAAAATGACAACAGAAGAAATAGGCACAAAGAAAATGACAACAGAAGAAATAGCTACAGAAAAAATGACAACAGAAGAAATAGCTACAGAAAAAATGACAACAGAAGAAATAGCTACAGAAAAAATGACAACAGAAGAAATAGCTACAGAAAAAATGACAACAGAAGAAATAATGACAGAGAAAAACAACAGAAGAAAAAAACAGAAGCTGACAACAGAAGAAACAATTTCAGAGAAAATGACAACAGAAGAAATAGCTACAGAAAAAATGACAACAGAAGAAATAGCTACAGAAAAAATGACAACAGAAGAAATAGCTACAGAAAAAATGACAACAGAAGAAATAGCTACAGAAAAAATGACAACAGAAGAAATAGCTACAGAAAAAACAACAGAATTAAACTGACAACAGAAAAATAGAAACAGAAGAAAAAAAATGCAACAGAAGAAATAGCTACAGAAAAAATGACAACAGAAGCCACAAATACAGAGAAAACTATAACAGACCAAACTCCGATACTGATGTCCAGTGAAGAAAACGAACAAACTCCAGCAGGAAGTGTGCGGACCGAGTCATTGACCACAGCGGCGACGCCCGAGGTTACCACAGAAACAGCGCTCCAAACAACTCAAGCTTTGATGAATGGAACAAGTGGATGTACTTTTACTTCACCAGTGGATATCAGTGTAAGTAGCAATTATTGCGATACAATCTCATAATATACAGTGAAAGTGTGAAAAAGGAGAGCAATTCCTTGAAAATGAATATGACATTTAAAGGGACATGCACAGCAAATGCCTCCTTAGATAGGTTGAATTAATAATGTTGTTTTCTGATACATTTGACATGTTGCTCCTAATAACTTATGATTTTACAGATTGTTGGGTACATTTCATGAGAGCAAATTACAGAATTAATTGATTATGAAGAAATGGAATACTGCACATAGATAAAAATGTATGTATTCAACAAATGCCTCAGCAAGCACTATTTATGTGGCATAAAAGGTTGAAATGAGATCAAATTCACCTGTTCATGTCTCTTTAACTGCATACTGTATTGTTTTGCACCAGGCTGCCCCACCGTGATGATGACCCATGGCGTCAGTGGCGACCCCACCCTGATTGACTCCACCCTGTACACGCAGTACGCCAGCCCCTCACCCCCCGGCGCCCTCCTCGCCCAGTCCACGTCCCAGACCGAGCCGGTCTCCACCTACATGCCGGGCTTCGTGGATCAGCCCATGGACGACACGTACTACGTGCTGGACGGACTCTCACACTACTTCTACTTGCTGAAAGGTGAGATTTGTGCAGGAATAAATGAAAAGTAACAACAGTATCTATTTTACATTTTGAGTAGCATTCGTTTTAAATTTAAATGAGGGGGGGGGGGCTGTTACATCTTATATATGGTAATATAATGAACTGAATGGAGTTAAACATTGTGCCAACTCCTCATGCTACGGCCAACTGAGAGAGATGCAGATGGAAATCCATAGAAGTCCACAAGGATGCGTATTGTACGTCAGCAGCATACGTATCCGTGACCCAGGATACGCAAACACAGAGTTCTACTAACTCTACTGTGGATCAATTACATGTCGAATATACGTAAAATACAAAACTCTTAAAATACGTATTCTCAAGGAAACCCCATCATAAGTAACGTGATTTCACCTCTGTGAGGTGATAGCATTGACACATGACCGTATAAATGCATGGGAAAGTGGCCGTTTTTTATGTGTTATTTCTGTACTTAAAGGTGCTAGATTTTGTTAGTTGTGAATTACAATACGTTGTGTACGTTAATACAGCAAATACCGTATCTTGCCAAACAATCACGTGAAACGCTGTACGTCAAACGCTGCCTTTCCTTTGTTAAGAAATAGCATACAGACGTTATCTTGTCTACATCAATAGGACACACGTGTGTTTTCTTGTTTATGTTCAATACTGCACACGTGCGTTTGTTGTCAAAAAAGACCAGCACAGACAGGAAACGGAAGTGAGGGTTTTCTTGAGAATACTCATCTGCAAGATACGTATCACCGTAAGCAAGCATATCCATCCGTACGATGATCCACCTCCCGCTCCGAGTTCAGCTTTACAGCCTGGCCCTTGGCCCCCACCCACGAGATTGGCGTAAGTTTGGTGTTAAAATTACGCATTTCATTATCCAAACGCATCTTCCGCAATGGGCCATGTGCCTGTAGAAAACGAAAAAACAACGACACACACCTACATAGTCAGTAAAATATAGTTGTTGTTGTTGTTGTTGTTTTTTGCAGGTACTACAGTCGAGTTGCACCGATACGGCGTGAAGAACGGCGGGCGGTACGTGCTGCAGACGGGCTGGCCGGTGGAGATGTCCGCCCACTACGGCCCCTCGGTCCCCACCCACGTGGACGCCGCCGACCTTCTCCACGCCGACATGAAGCTCTACTTCCTCAAGTCGAACATAGCCTATGAGTACGCCGTGTCGGGGGCGTTCCCGACACCGACCTACACTCTGCAGACACAATTCTCACTGGTGGAGCCCGCCTCGCCGTTCTCGTGCGCGGGCGCCGGCCTCGTCCCCAGCGACATCCGGACCTGGTACGTGGCGCCCGGGGGCGGCAGCGTGTGGGCGGTGGCGGGGTACGGGGGCTGTGGGAGTACAGCCGGGACACGGGGACCTGGACCAGCCACGGGGAGCTCACATGGCTCGTGTGAATCAAACGCTATGCTACAGTCACACGGCCACTTACGGTAGATGCTTGCGGATAACACATACGCTTCCGTAATAAGAATACGTATCTTCCGTAAGTATACGTATCTATCCGTAACTCAATAAGCAGGATACGCGCAGACATTCGCAGACATACGCAGATGCTCAGGAAAATTTCGAAATTCTCAAAACTTTGCTACGGATCACACATACGTAAATGTTAGTCTCGCGCAACACAGACCAACGTACAGCGAGCTTCAGCGAACCACCACGTGGCCCCGTCAAAGCGAGGCTGGCTGGTCGAGTCTAACGTAAATGTATGAAAAAATACGTAAGATTCGTAAACTCGTCCGTAAGATACGTATACCCATCGTGTTGCTCCTATCGTTTGTAAGCATCTGTATCTGTCCATCTGTATCCCGATGTGAGTTTATTTTCACAGCTGGGATTTTGGGCCTATTTGTTGCGTATTTCCATAATATTTACGTATTTTCATTAAGTCACTGTCACATAAAAAATGAAACATGAAAACGTGGTTCATCCGTGGTTCATCCGTGGAGATACGCCGACCATCAGTGCCTCGTCCGTTTTTATACGGCGTATTACGTGAAGAGATTTTACGGGTCGTGATGTCCGCGCTAATCATTTTGGAATGTTCAAAAGTATTTGCGCGGATAGATTTTCATATCGTCGTGGACTGTGACATTACCGTGATACAAACGTACATTGTCCGTAAAAGGTCTGCGCAATACGCTATTTATCCGATGTTCATCTGTGCTGGGTTTTTTTCAGTACTTTGCAACCAAAATATCATGTTTGCGTGATTGTATGTGGAGTGTACGTGGATAATCCGTGTATCATCTGTGTTTTGTAAGTGTATTGTCCGTGTATCATTCGTGTTAAATCTGTTTAAGTTTGTGTCATTTTTTTCACGGAGCCGCGTATCAAGAAAACACCAAAACATTTGTACGTCCTACATACGTGTTTCATCCGTTTTTTCTATGTGACAGTGACTTTATGCAAGCATCCGCAGGTCCGTAAGTGGCCATCTGTCTGTAGCAATGGACCTTTGAACGTACGTTTGACGTAAGAAAAGGCAACACGTGCGTCTCGCCAGTTAATAGGAATTGAATTGAAGATAGAAGAATTGGAGGATACCCTTGCACGTGATGTTAATATCATAGACATAGAACCACCAGGTAGACAATCAAGTGAAAAAGGCTAACAAAAGGATGTACCATGTAAGATGTCTTGTAAAATTGAAAATTGACCGTGAAAATATAACCATGTTTTACAAATCAGTTGTATCTAGTGTTTTGTTCTACCAATTGCATGTTGGTTTAATTCTTGTAGTGAAAAAGGGGAAGGAAAAATGATAAGTTCAGGAAAAGAATCGTGAAAATAGTTGGCGATGACTATCCAGTTGAAAAAGCATAGAACGTGTACATAAATAGATGTTTAGGCCTCGTCAACCTTATCATTAAAGACAAGACCCATCTGTTTCATAAAAAAATTTGAAATTCTTCCAATTCTTCGTATTTGTAATGTAAACTTTAATTCATTCACTTCTATGTCATTAGCTAGTTGTTATAAGTCGAAATGCTGATCAACAAATTAGCTTTATCAGTATGTGATATCAGTATTCATTCATTCTATAACTGTTATTGTTGTTATTGTAATTGTATTGTATCAGTTTATTCCGCATAAAATGCATAGTAAAATATCACAGTCCATATCAAAGTTTAGTTAAAAATTAGTTGTAAAGCATATTTTAAAATAGATGTTTTCGCCAATTTACAGAGTGACTAGAATTAAACTTAAAAAATACACTCCGAACTATATCACGTGTAATAAAATTTTCACAACTAAATATCCTACATCTAAAGTTTCCAATAGCTTTTCTATATAGTACTTTAAAGTGGTCTACACCATTAAACATATGATATTGGGACATGCTAACACCCTTAGGAATAGCAAGGAGATGTCTAAAAACATTATTATATGCTACAGAAGCTTTGTTAAAGACATTATCATTAAATACAGTCCTAATTTGGCTACCATACATACTACTAATAAAAGTCTTAAAAAGACACATTTTAACACTTTCAGAACAATATCTAAATTAATTTACTAATCAAAATGTTGCCTTGTGTATAGATACATTTTGTGTGACGTGCTATATCATCGTTACTATCTAGCTCTATCCTGAGGGTGAGAGAGGGATACAGTATTCCTGAAAGTCAGATGCAACACTTCACCGCGACAGAAACTTTTTCAGCTGCAGACTCATGGAATCGCCTACCAGATACAGTAGTCACAGCACCGAGCATAGGATCATTTGAATGGCGGCCTGATAAAGTGTGGCACCATCACAAGTACTCCATCAACCTCACACTTCCGTTAGTGCCATTGAAGGTGAATGCATTTACCAGTGATGGTGAACAAGGTCATCTGATAAGTCCTTGATGCTTTAATACAGATGAAGTGGTTAAGTATAAGTATAACATCCCTTTAGGACCACTTCTATCATGAGACCAGCTCTCTAATTCAATTCTATTTTTTTTATCTGTGTCTCTCTTTGTGCTGTATAGCAAAAAACAAAAAAAGTTCGTACCACTGTATTGGCAAAGGTGTAAACCGGTTTTGCAACCCTAACCTTTCGTTTGACTACATTAAGTGGCCCTGACGGTAATACTCAAACTCGCAACCCCAAGGTTGTGAGACCAGAATGATACCATCATCCCAAGCAGCGGGCTGTTAAAAGGTTACACAGACGAACCGATGTCTCTGTAACCCGCAGCTTACATACATGGTCAGTTATCATCTCAACCCAGAGGTCGTGGGTTCGCTCATCTTACACACTACCATCCTGTGGAGAGAGGGAGAAATTGCACGTGTAGCCGAATGCTTCCGTACGCTCAGATTAATAGATCCTTATGTAAGTGTTCACAGCTTGAGATGTTGCCACCTACTCGTGTGTTACTCAGCCCAACGCCATGTTATATAGTTAAATGAAAGTCGAGGGCCATGAATTAACTCTTTTATTAGCTGGGAGATAAATATTTTGATTGGTATTTGCATAAAATGCAAGAATTTGTTTTTGTACATCCCCCCCTGCAAGTTTAGAAATCACAGTGTAGCCTCAAGTAACCATAATAAGACCATTCACCACCCCAAAAAGTCCCAAAACCCGGGTGGTGCTATTCCACAGTCGGGTCAGGTAATGTACGTATGGTCCGCAGAAAGACCCCCGATTTTGAGATGACAAAATATCTAAGACCCCCTATTTCTTGACAACCAAACCCCGAAGAACCCCTATTTTTTTCTAAATCTCAAAGCAAAGACTCACAGTTTTGCAAAAATAACCTGAAGCATGATGTTATTCCTCCAAGTTTTATAGTATGGATTCAATGTATTGTTTTACACACCAATATTTAAGACCCCATACTCTGGCATAAGCCATGTTTAAGACGCCCCGTTTTATCAAAATATAAGAGCCTCCATTTTGAGCTTACCGTACAGCATACCTACCCAAAACAGATGCTACTGCACCCCCCCCCCAAAAAGTTGATAAAGAGACAAAGATGAACCTCCATAAACAGACCACCTTTTACCAGACTTCATGTTGATAAACATGTCATGATTTCTTCTTGTCTATATGTCCATAAAAAGGGATATTGCGTTGATGGCGTTTGCGTTGTGACTAAAAACTATAAATGGTAAATCTGCCATGTTAGTCCTATAGTCAAGTGGATTTTGATAAACAAATATTACTGTAAATCCATACATTTAACATTAAGTATTAAATCATAATGATGTTTTTCTCATTCTGTTTTGTTATTCAGCAATATAGCAAAACTAGAACACAATTAGATACAGGTATATATTATATATATCAGTTTTCTGTCTGAGGAGTGAAATGGAGAAACAGAATTCATGTGAGAAACGGTGACTTTTCAAATACGCAGGTGGAATACTTCACAATCATTTCAAGGATAAAACATTACTTAGGAATTGTTTTACTGATATATCAAATAGTATAAAGTTGAACAGAGCCTTTTTAATAATATTAGAAACAACAAGGATTACAATGGCAAACCACAGTGATGAGCAACAGAAGTCAATGTAGCAAAATTAGAACACAATATTATACCATTCTCTACTGTTTATTAATGTTGAAACATGACGTTTCATCATGGTAACTACATGGATACATCGGATGTTGCACTGTGTCAGAACGAGGCTGGAGTAGCTGGAGCTCTCTCCCTACTGTCACTAATCCTCACTCTATCATAATAACAACCTGTTTTTAATCATTTTCTAACAGACAGCCCTTGTTAAAATCAGCCAGCACAGGGCCATCAGTATACCCTACTTCATGCCCTACTATTCTACTTTTCAACATAAAAAGAAGAGATCTCTCATGGAGGGCGGCGCATTGTGTCCAGAAATTGTAAATGTTTACTTGTGCTGTTAAATTCTATAGTCAAGTAGATGTCATGCATGAATATTACAGTCAAACAATGAATTTGGGATGTTATTTAATATTATAAGGATAATTAGCAGTCAAAGATTGTTCTTTAAAAAGATAGCAAAATTAGAACAAAATTACATATGGCTTATTATTATATATTCCCCATACCTATAAAAAAATTTCAAATAGTGTAAATAGAGCATTAAATAGTTGTAAAAACATGCGAGGATTAACTTGTGTTGAGTTGTGAGAAGATTGAGATCATTATCACATTGGAAAGAAAGGGATATAATAATGGAAAACCACAGTGGACGTATAAAAATGGAGAACTCACACTGGGGAAAGAACATCAGTGTAAGAAATCATTCAGTCAAAGTAAATCCACACTGGGGAGAAAGAACATCACTGTACAGTGTGTGAGAAATCATTCAGTCAAAAGGGAGCATCTGACAAGACATATGAAAATCCACACTGGGGAGAAAGAACATCAGTGTACAGTGTGTGAGAAATCATTCAGTCAAAGTGGAACTCTGAAAACCCATATGAGAATCCACACTGGGGAGAAAGAATATCAGTGTACAGTGTGAGAAATGTAGTCAAAGTGGCAAAAAACCATGAGAATTTCAATGTGTGTTTTAGTGACAGTAGCAACTTGACCAGCCACATGAGAATCCACACTGGGGAGAAAGAACATCAGTGTACAGTGTGTGAGAAATCATTCAGTCAAAGTGGAACTCTGAAAACACATATGAGAACTCACACTGGTGAGAAACCTTATGAGTGTAGTCAATGTGGCAAGTGTTTTAGTGACAGTAGCACCTTGACCAGCCACATGAGAATCCACACTGGGGAGAAAGAACATCAGTGTACAGTGTGTGAGAAATCATTCAGTCAAAGTGGACATCTGACAAAACATATGAGAACTCACTCTGGTGAGAAACCTTATGAGTGTAGTCAATGTGGCAAGTGTTTTAGTGACAGTAGCAACTTGACCAGCCACATGAGAATCCACACTGGGGAGAAAGAACATCAGTGTACAGTGTGTGAGAAATCATTCAGTCAAAGTGGACATCTGAAAACCCATATGAGAACTCACACTGGCAAGAAACCTTACGGTTGTGGAGTTTGTGATAAAAGTTTCTCTCACAGGTCTCATGTTGTTGTTCATATGCGCACTCACACAGGAGAGAAACCACACAAGTGTGATCAGTGTGGGAAATGTTTTACTGTAAGTTCTCATCTGAAGATGCACAAGCGCACACACACTGGTGACAAGCCATTTTACTGCCATATTTGTCACAAATCGTTTACACAAGGAGGCAGACTTGGAAAGGCACCATATGACTGTGCATGCCAAGAAGTGAGCTGTTGTGACTGAACAATTTTTATTAAATAGTTATAGGGTATTTTAGCAATGGTACACAAATGCTGATATTTCATCGGTAGTTTATTTCACATTTTACCTGCCCGTTGTGATTGTGTCTGCAGTGTGATTTGATTGTAGAGATTTTGTTTATATAAAATTGTGTGAAGACATTTTACCTATTTAACAAATTTGACATACAATATGTGTATTTTCCAATAGCTGTGAACTGGGGTGGCGTGTCCCAAGCTAGCAAAGTACGTCACTCACAAAAATTGTTTGTGATTGCTCTAATTGGCGTGGTGTACCAAATGTTTATATCATATTTTTTCTCACAAAATGTCTGTGAATTTCAGCCCTAATACCCCTGCTGCAAACGCTATTTGGAGTCCTGTTTGCTTCGTGCTTCTTTTGACTTTACTGTGGCATTTACAGCATCGGCTGCCTCCTCCGACCAGAGCCTGTGTTATGGTGGGAGCCGCATGTATGGTTCATCTCCACGTGTGTTAGCCTCATCACGGCAGAACTGGGGGCCCTGTGTTTGCTTTACCCGTCTTTGACATATTTTAATGGCGTTCAACCGTGACAGTCTGTGTACGTTCTAGTCCTGACTCTGATGATCATGACACTGCTCGAAAGAACTGTTAATATAAGCAACTCAACGGTGAAGTCTTTATTAATGCTATGGAACAGATTAATTGTGGTGGAATCTGCTTCATACACAGAATCAGAATAATGCATCATCATAACTTCAGTAAAAACGTGCGTTAAAGCTGTAGAGAACTATCACCGTAGTGCATCACCATTGGTAGAACATTGTGATTGTGTATGGTTGGTGCACAAATAATGTAAATCGCTGCGGCAAATGGTAAACGTTCCACAAACGCAAAAGTGAGTCACTAAAACAAATTTGGTGCATGTCACCTCTGGTTAATCGAGGACTTCTAGTTGAAATATTTATGTAGCTCATCTTTAAAATCCTTAACGAACTTTATTACTGTGGATATTCTGCAATGAACCCGCAAACTGGATACCTACAAGAATATGTTTTGTTACACTCTTGAAATATTATGTGTCATGAAATGAAAATATTTGTAAAATTATTGTTTTTGCTCTGTGTTCTTAAAGTCTTTGTGTAAAAGAAAACATTGAAAAACATTTTTAAAAAAACTGTAGTTTTTGTAGTTGCTGTTAAGTCTATAATTGATAGCTAGAATGTATGTTAGAGTAAAAAAAAGTGTCATTTGCCTATTTTCAACTAATAAAAATTTAGACAGTTGAAGTTTGTTTATTGTTTAACAATGAAGCGAAACCAGCAGTTTTATTGAGGCATCTGTCTCTGTCGGTGATCACAAGCAATGTAAAGTCTCACAGTCAGCGCGAGTGTGACGAGACATTGGACAAATAAGGGAGTTGGGATGTGTTAAACATGGGAGTTGGTCCTGACGTGTCGACTGCGGAGTGATGACTATCCTTTAACTTCCAAGGTCTTTATTGTTCACTTGTATTCTTCATTCATACATCAATCACATACATACATATATATAACAGACAATAGCTACATCAGCCTATCATAATGAAACTGCCGTGTACTCTATACCTCGGACATAGTGACAATAGTACTAGACGCATTGTTACTGGTGCGTGGTGGTTATATACACAGACACCAGACATGCTGACATGCTTTTTCAGGATGGTTCACGAGTTTCATAACCAGCATAACTCACAGCTGTATACACCGATACATGGACTGGTAAAAATAGTGTAAAGTATAACGACGTGAAAGCGAGGATGTATACCCTGGAGCTTATAGAGAATTGTTAATGTCTAAGAGAGCATGGTCGTTGTTTACCCAATTTAGACATGTCATATTACACAGTTGACAAGCATATTCTAATATTGGTCGGATCAGTGCGATGAATACTTTTATAATATCTTTACGAGGCATTTTTGTTCTTGTTAGTTGATTGAGAAAGTGTAGTCTAGAGCATGCTTTTTTATAAATATAGTCAGAATTATCATCCCAAGAGAGTTTATTATTTATAATGACACCAAGAAGTTTACAACTTTCTACACGTTCGATGTCCAAATTATTCACTTTGAGGTTAGGAACCAGGGGTTGTTCTCTCTGGAAAGAGATTAGCATTTCTTTAGTCTTGGATTCATTAATTTTCATTGATTTATCATTGGACCATTCAAGGGCTTCACATATAGATCAGTGCTAATATTGTTTTTAATTGTGATGTAAGTTCAAAGTTTTGGTTTAATTACCACTATTTCCAGTTCTCTAACATAATACATTTTAGTTTAGGGCTTATAGTTTCAAGAACACAAATACATTTTTTCTTCAACCGCATCTACAACAAATACAGTAAAAAGGCATTTCTTTAAACCGATTTACATATTTGATAATCCAATTGAACAATTTTCTTGTTAATCTGTTCACTCCCATATCAACTAGCCTATTTCATAGTTGTATACGACACATACATCTACTAAGTTTTGGACTAATCGAACCCACATTGCCAGTCATTCACCCCAGCACTGTGGTATTGATTTATCAAGAACTGGGTGATGTGCCACTAGTTTTACTGGGTGCAGTCATTGCGTGATTAGGTGAAAACTTGTGTACTCCGCAACAATCTATTATAGCACTTTATTGAACACTATCAATACAAGAATCTGATATATGACCCAAAACACGAAGTATATAATATATAGTAATCAAGCATAAATGTTTATAACTCATGTTTACAACAAATTCTGTGAAGCCAATACATTTATCTTATCTTTATAGTTTGGTAAACTATGTTACAGCAAAGATATTATAGAACAAAGATATATATGTATATATATATTTTCCCCAAGTTTGCTTGTGAATTCAATTTTACTCTCACTGTTCTTGCAACCAAGCTCCTACCACTGTATTGATATAGCTGAAGACACAGCTTCCATTTGACTATATCAAGTGGCCTGACGGTACTCGAACTCATGACCCTAAGGTTGTGAGACCAGAATGATACCAGGATCAGATGACTCTACATCCACACCAGGTCATTGGCAGCATCCTTGTCACACTTTATCTTTCTCAGCTCCCCGGGGAGCATACAGCAAAATCAGAATAATGATTTGATGTGTTTAGTTTGTTGTTGATTTAGTTTGTTTTTGTTTTGTTTCGTTTCTATTTCTGTCTTTTTTCACCTCGGAGGACTGGGGGTTGGGTTTTTCTTTTCTTTTTCTTGGTTAACCAGGCGCAAAATTGACACCATGAAACGTCTCCAGGGTATAGAAAAGTGATTCATAGATGCACACTGGTTATTGTTAGGGTTAATTGATGACTGATTAAATAGACCAACAAGGCTGTTTTTGTAGTTCTTAATTTATTCCTTCACGTCATCTCGTTTCCCGGAAGTGCTCTACACGGAAAAAGGCGGTCATTCGAGTAGAGCATACCTACATATGGAAGTGCCCCTACACAATTTTTGAAATGCCTGAACACATGGTTTCGAATCTGTTAAAATTTGGACTGGTTGATTGCTCTCCAGAATGAATGGAGCCCAGTGATTAACTCCACTTCCTATTGCCAATGCTTCGACTTCACAAGGAAGCCATTTTCTCTGGTGAGGTTTTAGCTTAGCAGAGAAGAAGCCTCCAATCCTCATTTTACCCTGTCGAATAACATGCAGAACAGAACCGATTCCGCCTGGCTTGACAGCTGCATCACTAGAAATTACCAAAGTATCTTCAGGTCGGGGAATTGTGATGGATTTCAGGTTACCCAAAGCTCCTTGTGCTCTCTTGAAACAAGAACGCAAATCATCAGTCCAGTCAACCTTTGCTTGAGATTCTTTACCAGCGGATGCAGCTTCTAGGCTTGATACTAGAGTGGAATGGCCTGGTAGTCAACTTTTTAGTTGTTTGTATGCCCCAAGCCATGAGCGCAACGCCTTCACAGTTTGTGGCTCCTGGATAGTCATTAAAGGTGATATCTTATGTTGTGACGCAGTTACAGTGCCACTAGACCATAACCAGCCCAAAATGTTCGTAGTGACTGGGCATACTTCAGTTTTCGAGGCACTGAGTCTCAAGTTATTAGCTTCAAATCGTTGCAGAATCCTCTCCCAGTTGTGTAAAAGCTGGGCTATGGATTGGCCTCCTGTATATAGGTCGTCAGCTAATTTCACAACAGTGCCCTCTTCCATCATATCGCCGAGAACTCTGGTCATTAGCTCATTGAGATGTTCTGTGCTTCCGGGCATGCCCATGGCAGCCCTAGTGTATACACGTATGCCTTTGAATGGAGTGAGTGTACCTAAATACTTCATAGATGTTCTGGCCATGGACAGTTGGAAAAATTGTTTGGTCATATCCGTCTTGATAATGTAGTTAAAACGAGCCAGAAAAAGATAAGATTTGGTCTGTCGATGTGGATTGGGATGGGGGCGGCTTGGCATATGTTCCTATGGTGTTAAAAGCAGTCACTAGTCTATGTGATCCATCAAGTTTTTTACTAAAAAACTAGGGGATACATATTCCACATTGACTCCTATATCTTCCGGTTTGGCCAGGATGCCTAAATGTTCTAATTCATCCATCTTCTCCTGAAGTAATTTCATTTTGTCAGAGCTATAAGAAGGGAGTCTCGCCTTTTGCACTGGAGGCTCGACAGGACCCATATTGATGTAAGCTTGAACAGGACCTGAGGCGTTATTGTACCTTCCAATTTTTGCATTGAAAACATTGTCATATCTAGAATGAAGTTTCATAAATGCGTCCCTTTCTGACTTAGACAGCTTGTTGTCAGGGTCAAGTTTGATGCATTCAGAATGTGTTGACACAGACGTTGCAATAAGTGGTTTAACATTATCATCATGGCTCTGGGAGCAATTTTGTTGCTCTGAATCTAATGTGGTGTAATGTACTTGGGCTAAATGCTGGTTGTTGCTAACTAACACAGGTTCCTGTGATGTGTTGGGAATTCTAATCCGTCCTGCAATACTCTTAGTTATGATTGGCTCAATCCATGAACAATCGCCTGTATCACATCTAGGTTCTATTGCAATTACCATATCATCACGGAGCGTAGGAGGTGATGCAACTTCAATGAATTCACCTGGAAAAATGGTTTGTTTACCAGAAGCTTTAATCAAAACTGATGTTGCCTTCCTAGCTTGCAGAGGCAGTGACATTTTGGGTAAATATGGTATGAAGTGGTGGCCTTTAATAACGATACGCTTCCTTGGGATATCAGGGACGACATCATTATGTTCCATGAAAACGGTCCCTGCTAATATCTGGCAGTCAAGGTTGCTAACGACCACAGCCTCTAGTGAAAATTTAAAGGCGTCTCTAGTAATAAATTCATGCACCTCACCGCAAATGTCCAGCTGGGTGACGCCATCGGCTTGGACGCCAGTGTGAGTAGATGGTAAGATATTCATATTCAATTTCTAATAAGTGAACAAGTCGCCCCAGTATCTAGTGTAACTTTGATAGGGTGGTGTTTGTAGAAACAGTTAATTACGGGTGATGCTGACGTCGCAACTCTATTGACTATGACACTTGTAGATCCATCTAGTCATTCATCTTCACAACCATCCTCATGATCGCTATTTTCCTCATCACATACCACCTTACAAGATTTTATAAAATCAACCTTGTCTTCGTAGGATAAGAATCGACATGATCCAACTGAATGCCCAGCGAATGGACGGCCTTCAGATTTACACAAGCGGCATTCCTTACTAGGTTTATGTCGTTGCTGTTGTTTGGGTGTAAATCTTCGACCTCGAGAGAATGATGAGTAGCGAGGACGGGGCTTATCATCACGTGAGCGGAAACGGGATACCTGCAGAGATTCAACAGCTTCGACTGCTTCCCTCTCCAACGCTTTAACGCGAGCCACTTGAACGTCATCTCGCTTCAGCTCCTGTAGCAATGCATCCAAACCAGACACAATTTGCAGCTGCAAATCCTTTAGCGTCTTTATTTGTAAATCCGCTGAGTATCTAATTGCTACCAACGAAGGTAGACGGGAGTCCATCAATTCTAACCACCTTAAAACGGCCAAACGTTCCACAGTAGGACTGATGTCTTCATTAGTGGTGACCTTGGTGTCATTATGATGTAATGGGGAACCTTTGACTAAGAGATTGTCATGAAGGTGGGCCAGAACTCGTCTGTAAAGGCGTTCAGGTCGTTCCTTGTCTGGGCCCTCCCATGTAATTTTGGTTAAGGAGAGAAATTGGCTTTCACTCTGTTGAAAGCCGTAGTATTTCCTAATTGCCTGCCATACACCTGCAAGGCTGGTGCTTTCATTAATAGCGACCGCTCAAGGGAGCTGTTATTACTAGGGGGCATTCGTGCAATTTCTGAGGCAAACATGGCTGCCAAAACAGTTTTGAAATTTCATTATTTACAATCGTTTTTCTCACCTATCTGGGCAAATGATGTACAAATGATGCCATCAAAATGACTACTAATACGAACTTTCATCGTATCCTACATAACATTACCCAATACATTTTGTATTACTATGAAATTGTTCAATTTCTTTTATATTTTTTGAATATGTTAGGGAAGACTGGGGGCAGCCATTTTGAATCAATACACTCTCCAGACAGAGTTTTGTTCCTGTTGTCAATCTAGAGAAATCTCTGGGTAGGAGATTGGAGGTCTCACACCACTAAACAAATGCTCAAATGCTCTAATATAATATATTCAGATTACTTGTAAATATTTCTTCTAATCACTGCACATAATTTCTCATCTGCACATGATGCACCACGCCGTAACCCGGGGTCCGTATGATGCCCCGGGGTGCCGTGAAATGGAAACCCTGGCATGTCGTAATGCCCCGTTTCTCCCGTGATATTTCCGTATATCGGTCGTTGCTAAAAGGCAGACCACCAAAAGAATGACGGCGTTGTGCATTTTCGTTTTGTCACAATGTACTAGGTTGGAAATCGAGTTTTAATAAATTAATAATAGATAAGATGTTTTTATTGTGACAAAACTTAAACATTTTACTTATGAATATCAACAAAATTTGATACCACAGCAGCCTACCAGTCATCACGGTATGCCGGGGTATTGATGTTGAAAAAAAAAAATTAATTAGCTCAAAAATTAATTTTTTATTATTTTCACGGGCCGGGTTATCACGGTAACCCGGGTTACGGCGTGGTGTATCACATAGACTGTCATCTTTAAGGCAATGCCTTTATCTGAATATATCGCATCATCATATGCTATAACGTGAGCGGTCGCTTATGAAGGCTTTGCCTTATCATTATATATTAATTTCATGGCTCAGGTAGTGTGGGACCCACTGTGCAATAACACCTAACATTTCATTTAGTACACTGGCCTTGTCTTCATCATCAAGGCCTCTCTTAGGATCAGAGGCTCGTGCCTTATTCCACTTCATAGTCTCTTTCAAAAAATCTTTAAACGATGCCTCTTTGCGTAAACAATGCATCATGTGATTCTGCCACTTACAAAATGATGAGAAGTCTTCCTCTTCTCCTAGAGTCCATGGTTTAGGTCCTTTGGTAGTCATGTTGAGTTATAGCTTGGTTCCACTTGTTGTTTGAAGAAATCACCAGTCTTATCACAATCAAAGTTTGAGCTCTATAATAATATTGACAGGCTGTGGGCTCAGAATACCGCTGCCCCCACGTCAATAAATAGAATATGTTTTTTTTTTCACAACTTTTATAAGAACCATTTATTACACAACATACGCGACCAAAACTAGAAACAATAATAGATAAAAGTATAGGTATAAAAGACAAAATATAATAGTACAATAGTATAATGAAAGACGTATTTATACTCTGCAAATAAAGGACATGACAATGTGCAGGCAGCCAGCAGCAGGCACGCACCCATCATCTGTCCAGCACCTCAAACCACTGTAAATACCAAAAACGCCGTCATTACATACATGTTGTACACTATCAAATGTAGTCTTAAAAACCTACATACTGGCCGTTCACAATTCTTTAACTATAAAAGGTTTCATTCGATTGTGCTTTATATAAGCGTCAGTCGTTAACCAAACCCATTCCTAATCATACTATAGACCATCCCCTAATATACCAATACAAATTAGTCACCAGAAAATACACATAATTTTACCTTTTTCACTTTCACCTGTTTTCCAGTCATTTTTCTTACATTTTGCGATCTCGTGAAAACAGTACCGAACGATTTACGTACGCTTGCAACCACTTATTATACGAAACCCGTTCCATTCCATGACGTCTTTTATGACGTCATTATGAGCAAGTGGTCTCGCTTCAAGCAGTTGTATACAAGTGCTCTTTTACAATTTGTTTACTGCTTGCGTTTTTTATATTTTTGTTGGATACTTATCAACTCTACTAGTTTCAATCATGGAAAAAAAGAGAGGTGGTAAAATTAAGAAATCAGTGAAAGAAATAATAAGTCATATGAATGCAGTGTTGGAAAAAGAGAAGAAAACAGGGAAAATTAGAGTTAAACCAACAAGAATAACTGAAAGATTGTCATATCTGACAGGTCTTTCCATGTCTACTGTGTGCTATTATTTGTATGGCAAGAAGAAGGAAAATATTAAAAAAGACGAAAAGAAAACACCGGGGAAAAAATGTAGAGTAGACAGTTTTACGGAAAATGCCATTCGAACAAAGGTAAATTAATCAGTGTTTAATTTTTTAACCCACATAAGTAAACAAACAAATAATTTAATAAATTGATTATTAATACTTTGAGATTCATTGATCAGCACAGAAGTTCTTAATCAAACTGCAATATTTTAATACATATATTGATAAATTGAAATGTGATTTGACTATATTAAAGATAATACGGAATAATACGGATAATAATACGGATAATAATACGGATAATACGGAAACTTCAGTTTGCATTATATCCATTTAAAGTGCAAAGTTAAAAGAAATAGTTTACTTTATAGATACAAAGAAGAATGGAATTGGGGAAGCTTGTGACAGTAAAGAATGTAGTTATGGATATGGGCGGGGAGATATCCGAATATGATGCAAGAATGGCAATGTTACGGTTAGGTTATAGCTTTAAAAGAAGAGGGACTAATATTGAAGTGCGGCACCGTGAAGATATCATCAACAAAAGAATTAGGTAATTTAAAATAAACTTTTGAATTATTAAGTTTAATTTTAATTTACGGGCATATATTTTTTTTTTAATTTTGATATATAATAATTAAATGTAGTGTTTAATGTAGCTATTTGAGAAGATTAAAAGAATTGCAGGACGAAAATAGGCCGAGTTTTCTCTACGATCCAATTTACTGAAGAATGCGAATTCATGTTAAGTTATGCAAAGTCATATTGGTTTGTAAAAGTTTTGATTTGTGAATTTTAATGTCTATCAACAATGTGGGCAATGAACAAAATAAGGAACTATATTCAGTGCCTAAAGTGTGTGATTCCAGTTACATAAAGATCATGATTACGATTGATATACATCTGTGCATGGGTATTTATTGCATCAATAATCACCTATTGTCATAATTGTGCTATGCATGAATAAATCATATATCAAAGAAGCTTGTGGATATTTTTATTATTTCTGTTGCCTGCATTATATCTCCATAATAAACTGCTTACGAAATAGACTTCTGTAATCTAATATTGTGCTACAAAATGATGAGAATTCAGAATGATTTGCTTGTTATTTAGAAATTCACACTATTGCACCCAATATGTTACACTAACCACCCCAAAAGCGGCCAAACGTTCCAATAAGACAACTTCATTGAAGAGTTGACCTTGGTGTCAATGATGTAATAGGGGAACCTTTGACTAAGAAGATTGTCATGAAGGTACACCACTAAAAGCATCGTGACGATTCGTTAAGGAGAGGTCCAAAAGCCGTGATTTCACATAAAAAATGCAAGGCTGGTGCTTTCTTAATAGACCGCTCACTGTTAGTGCAATTTCTACACATGGCTGCCAAAACAGTTTTGAAATTTCATTATTTTTAATCGTTTTCTCACCTATCTGGGCAAATGATGTACAAATGATGCCATCAAAATGACTACTAATACGAACTTTCATCGTATCCTACATAACATTACCCAATACATTTTGTATTACTAGTTCAATTTCTTTTATATTTTTTGAATATGTTAGGAAGACTGGGGGGCAGCCATTTTGAATCAATACACTCTCCAGACAGAGTTTGTTCCTGTTGTCAATCTAGAGAAATCTCTGGGTAGGAGATTGGAGGTCTCAGACCACTAAACAAATGCTCAAATGCTCTAATATAATATATTCAGATTACTTGTAAATATTTCTTCTAATCACTGCACATAATTTGTCATCTGCACATGATGCACCACGCCGTAACCGATCCGTATGATGCCCCCGGGGTGCCGTGAAAATGGAAACCCTGGCATGTCGTAATGCCCCGTTTCTCCCGTGATATTTCCGTATATCGGTCGTTGCTAAAAAGGCAGACCACCAAAAGAATGACGGCGTTGTGCATTTTCGTTTTGTCACAATGTACTAGGTTGGAAATCGAGTTTTTAATAAATATAATAGATAAGATGTTTTTTATTGTGACAAAACTTAAACATTTTACTTATGAATATTAACAAAATTTGATACCACAGCAGCCTACCAGTCATCACGGTATGCGGGGTATTGATGTTGAAAAAAAATTAATTAGCTCAAAAATGATTTTTTTATTATTTTTTCACGGGGCGGGTTATCCGCGGTAACCCGGGTTACGGCGTGATCACATAGACTGTCATCTTTAAGGCAATGCCTTTATCTGAATATATCGCATCATCATATGCTATAACGTGAGCGGTCGCTTATGAAGGCTTTGCCTTATCATTATATATTAATTTCATGGCTCAGGTAGTGTGGGACCCACTGTGCAATAACACCTAACATTTCATTTAGTACACTGGCCTTGTCTTCATCATCAAGGCCTCTCTTAGGATCAGAGGCTCGTGCCTTATTCCACTTCATAGTCTCTTTCAAAAAATCTTTAAACGATGCCTCTTTGCGTAAACAATGCATCATGTGATTCTGCCACTTACAAAATGATGAGAAGTCTTCCTCTTCTCCTAGAGTCCATGGTTTAGGTCCTTTGGTAGTCATGTTGAGTTATAGCTTGGTTCCACTTGTTGTTTGAAGAAATCACCAGTCTTATCACAATCAAAGTTTGAGCTCTATAATAATATTGACAGGCTGTGGGTTCAGAATACCGCTGCCACCACGTCAATAAATAGAATATGTTTTTTTCACAACTTTTATAAGAACCATTTATTACACAACATACGCGACCAAAACTAGAAACAATAATAGATAAAAGTATAGCGGTATAAAAAGACAAAAATATAATAGTACAATAGTATAATGAAAGACGTGTTTATACTCTGCAAATAAAGGACATGACAATGTGCAGGCAGCCAGCAGCAGGCACGCACCCATCATCTGTCCAGCACCTCAAAACACTGTAAATACCAAAAAGGCCGTCATTACATACATGTTGTACACTATCAAATGTAGTCTTAAAAACCTACATACATACATGCCACCCACGGGCTCAGTGTACACTAAAAAAAACTCACGGGATGTGTGTGCGTCGCTCTAGATATGTACTTACAAACTGTGGGCAATAAGCCAATAAATAATAGGGATAAACCCCAACGCATTTTCGCAGAGTCCTGGTGCACACAGCTACGTTCTAGGTACTGCAGTATATCTGACGTCACAGCACAGCAAGTACACGTACTGGACCACCCATGACACGTCGAACGTAATGTCCACGCAACCAGAATTCGGGCAACGACATGCAACCTGCGAGTGGCAGTTTGCAGCTTGTAGCGAGCAGTGAGTAAATTACGTAGTATTCAGCTAACATTCAGAACCAAGTAGACTTATCAAGTCTTTACTTGGCCTGGGTGGGGATCGAACCCCGGACCTCTGGGTCGACTGCGCAATTATAGTGTAGTGGAGCTAGTATGCTAGAACAGATACATGGGCCCGTGCATTGTGAAGAGGGGGTGAATAAATGACATTATAACCTCCGATTAAGACCATCTCTCTATTGAGACCACCTCTATAATAAAACCACTTTTTGCGGTCCCAAACCTTCACAAAGCTATCAGAATAAGCCTCTGTATAGAAATCCCTCTCTATTGATACACCACATAACAAAGGGTCCCCAAAAATGTGCTCTTAGGAGTGTGTGTGTGTGTGGGGGGATGTCAAGTTTTGGACATTCCACTTTTTTTTGGGGGGGTCTGATATTTTATTGCTGTCAATAAAACTTTTCATATCAGAATTCCACTATTTATTATTTTACAGTGGCATTAAAAAGATACACTGAAAATTTCACGCATTGATTAATATTAAGATTTACATTCCTAATATATGATAAGTATTATTGTATGGCATGCATCAGTAATATTTGAATAAACACCGTGAAACACTGTGTAGATTAGGGCTGCACAGTGAGGCCTGTACGATGCATATTAAGCGAGATACCTTGCACCAGCTCTGAACAAGCACTGCGATATACCAAAAGTTGCGGAATTTTGTCTTGTTTAAGGCGCTGCCTGATGCCAGCGCGGGAAGTGCAGGGAAAATTGAGAAAAATTGTGGTTTCCATGGTAACGTCAGCATAAATTCGACCAAAACTACACAATATAAAAACCATTACAAAATCATTGGTATGTTAGATAGAGATAAGTGTGATATCTCATATAAAAGGTATTTGAATCTACTTTCAGCATGTTAAAATGAATATGCAAATTATCTCATTTGCATACGCCTAATTTGCATAAACATAGCATTTTTTACGTTTTTGTCACAAATGCAATTTTTAAAGTTTTTGGTGAAGTCATTATTCATGCAATCATATTGATATTATTCACCATCATTAACGATACAATCAAGCACTCTCACTAAACATTTGGGTAGGATCGGATTAAAATTGAAGATTTGCCAGACTAATATTTCTGACCATTCCAATTTAATGTCTAATACAAAATCATGTATTAGTTGTCATTTTTAAGTGTTTTTTTTGTCAGCAAAAAATTGCAAGAAATTTTTCAGGGGCATTAAATAATATCATCCAGTAAATATCATCAAATCTTTGAGGGCCTACTACCAAGTATTAGTTTGGATGGAAAATAACCATGATCCTTCTAAATGGGGAGTGGGAAAGCAATGACATGACTGCCTTAAAATGAATGATATAAAGGTTGCACTGCAGTGTGTGATTAATGTCATACCCTGCAATTCCACAACCCATTGTCATTAGAAGAAATGTAGCTGTCACATGGTGTACAATCTGGCATGTACATCAGCATGTGGCTCTTGCCAATTAACAAACTGTCACAATCAATACAACAATGATTTGGAAGATGGAAAGTAAGAACCATAGACACTGGAGGTTTCCAAGCATTGGGACCCTAGACTTTTAGGCACTCAATGAAGGAGGCTTATGGCTTTGCTCCAGGGAAATGATATTTGAATATTGTCTGTTATATATTTATAAATGTACATGTATCTGTATGTATCTGTTGTATGAAATATTCTTTGGTTTAGAATAAATTTTGTTACTGTAATAATCTTTGTGCATAACTCTCTCGTGACTAAAGGTATGAAGACGCTGAGATTCCATTACCATTCAAATTATGTTTACCAGTATATATGTTATATTTCAATGCTAAATGAAATCACCGTGGATTTATGAGTTAAGATCAGGTTAAATCAGTAAAATAACACAATGCAGTTGCAATCCGTAACCCTGAAAAGCTAAAAATACATTACACAGCAACACTGCTTAGAAATAAAATACGTAAAATGTTCACCATAAAGCAGTAGTAATTTTGGATTTGAAGGTCAAGATAAGGTGAAATAATTAAAATGATGCTGAAAATGGATTCAGTGACACCTTTAAACCCTAAAGCCCAGGTATTACACATTGATGTAGGTTCAAACGTAAAATATGTAAACTACACACGGTAAGTGACAGCCATCTTGGATTTGAAGGTCAAGATAAGGTCAAATTATTAAAATAATACTGGAAATGGAATCAGTGACCCTGTTAGCCCCGAATTCCATGTATTACACATTGATGTAGCTTAGAAAATAAAAAAACATAATTTTTTATGATATGCCCAGCGGCCATCTTGAAATCCGTCGAAAAAAACCTAATTTGGATTGGGTAATTTTGGTAGACATTTTTCCTGGGATAGAGGGGCATCATATCTATTGAATAAAATCATAAAACAATTTCTTGCAATATTGCTGACAAAAAAACCACTTAAAATGACAACTAATACATGATTTTGTATTACACATTAAATTAGAGTGGTCAGAAATATTAGTCTAGCAAATCTTCAGTTTTAATCCAATTCTACCCACATTTTTAGCGAGAGTGCCTGATTGTATCGTTAATGATGGTGAATAATATCAAAATGATTGCATGAATAATAACTTCACCAAAAAACTTTAAAAATTGCATTTGTATCAAAAACGTAAAAAATGCTATGTTTATGCAAATTAGGCATATGCAAATGAGGTAATTTGCATATTAATTGTAATACCCTGAAAGCAGATTCAAATACCTTTTATATGAGATATCACACTTATCTCTATCTAGCATACTAAAGATTTTGTAATGGTTTTTATATTGTGTAGTTTTGGTCTAATTTACGCTGACGTTACCATGGAAACCACAATTTTTCTCAATTTTCCCTGCACTTCCTGCGCTGGCATCAGGCAGCGCCTTAAACTAGACAAAATTCCGCAACTTTTGGTATATCGCAGTGCTTGTTCAGAGCTGGTGCAAGGTTCCAAAATTTTGAGGGGTCATATGTGCAGCCCGAGCAAATATCGGAATGATGCCTTTCTAAACAGTGGCTAATGGCTATCAAAGTATGGTGTTTTGGGAAACATTGGCTGAAATAACGTATTGTGACAGATATCTATATTCAATCAAATATTCATGCTTCTCATGTTTGGTGACACTCTTCTTACATTACATGAACAGTGTTCCCATCATATCAATAGGACAGCTGTGAGCGTCCGTTCATTCTTTTCACATTCGAGCATTTATGAGGACACTTTGACGTTGAAATACAAAAAGATTTGAGCTTGCAAAGTTGTATTTATTTCTTATAAAAAAGAGTTCATGCCTTTACACTGGTGCTTAATACTATGTTGTAATGTAAGAAAGATGTTTGATGATAAAGTAAATGTGTAGACAATTGGTCCAGTTTTGCTGAATCTAAGTGTATCATCAGGACTACTTTTCATACACAATAAAGTCTGTAGTAATGGATATATCATCCCCACCAATGGATCTTGAGGGACACCCTGAGAACCAGGATAACGTTTCACCCAAGCAGCGCAGTATGGATGAAATGCAGGGGTCTAACGAAAACAAATCAAGCTTTGCAAAAGCTTTCAAAGACTATGTACAGTCATCTACTTGTCATGGGATATGCCATGTGTTTGGTGAGGATATACATCCCATCCGCAGGGTCTTCTGGGCCACCGTCATGGCCGTCAGTTTAGGGTGTTATGGATTTCTGGCTGCTAGTGCATACGAACGTTTCTACAGCAATGAAACATCAACAAGCATCTCCTATGAGAAAGTGAAACAAACCTTCCCAGCAATGACCTTATGCCATTCTTCCAAGATGCGTACTTCATACATTAATGAACAATTTGACAAAGGTGTCTACATTCCACTTTACGATGATGAGCATATAGAACATATCAGAAAAGTGAGGTTCAACATACTGTTCCGAGGGTTGGGCTATACTGATGGAAATAACTCCAACATATTAACCAAGGGTGCGTTTTCTTATTTAGTTCAAGAAACTGATGTACTTGCCAATTACACATCTCAACATAAAGGGACGTATGCAGAATACATAAATGGCACAGAGCCGCCCTCTGAAGATACCATTAGCCTTGGTGATAATAATGTATTCAGTAAAATAAATGTTCCAAAATTTTGTAAGCATGTGAGTAAAGAGAAGAAAAATTGTAACAATTTGGAGCCTCCTAATTTTGTGTTGGATGCGTTGCATCTCATTCAAGGTGGAAACAGTTTGGAAAACACGAATTTCTATAAAAACCAACACAATAAGACAGACTGCGGTTACTTTACGTTATCAGGGGACACAGTGTATTGTAAAATCACCATCCACTTAGACCCAATGTTTGGTCGGTGTGATAAAATTGTATTTTACGATAAACACAATGACTTGATTAAGTCTGATAAAAATGATAAAATAAGGACGTTCGTATTTGCTGAAGATGAAGATTACAATCAATCCCATAGAAGTAGGTGGTCTAAGTACCCAAAGCCGGCACGGTTTGTTAAGTTTCATGATAGCAATGAGTTTGTAACCATGGAAACGACTGATGTGGTCGGTCCCTTAATGCCAGGAATCCATCTAATATCAGTTGCTAAGACAGAAACTCACAGCCTTCCTCCTCCTTATAATACATGCATAGACACAAAACAAAAGGGATTCAAGAATCCATTGCAATACTACAACTACACACACGCGGCCTGTGTATCTGAATGTGAAAGTTTGGCATATTTGAAGACAGGCAATTGCATCAAGCTACCCTTTCCAGTAGACAAACTGAATGTTCCACTGTGCTATTTGAAATACGTGCCAAATATCAACTGTTCCCACTGCTTGCCATCTTGCACGACCACTAAATATGAAACAAAGTCTAAAGCTGTCTATGGTTATGATACAACCTATTCCACCTATTCGCCATCGGTGTTAGATATAAGCTTAGACATTGAGCACACCAAGGTAGTGGAGCAGGTCGCCTACCCGGTGGCCTCGTTCCTTGGCGACATCGGGGGCCAGCTGGGCCTCCTGGTGGGAGCCAGCGTGCTCACCATCGTAGAGCTCATTGACCTTGTCATGGTGGCCGCCACGCTGAGCCGAGCAGGCAGAGCACACGTCCCCACCGATATGGTGTAATACCGTAAATCTTCCATTAACGGCCGGGGGGGCTATTAGCATACTTCTACTGGAGGGGGGGGCATTTATTAGAGGTGGGCGTTTAATGGAGGTTCTTGTTTCAAACTATACATGATTTTTAGGAGCTTACAATGCAGTCTCGTTATGATGCATTATGAAATGGAAACAGACTTGCACATTGATCATTAATGCTTTTGTATTAGGGGTTGAGGGGCTGGCGTTTATTAGAGGTAGGTTTTTAACAGAAAACCTGTCAGCTCAGGAGGGCTTTTAATAGAGGTAGGCTGCTATTAGAGCTAGGCCATTATTAAGAATCTTCACCAGTGGGGCCCGACACAGATATGGGGCTTCAGTGAAGCTTTGTTCTTGCTTTATCAATATAGGAGAAACGTTTCATTACTGACTGCATATGTAATAGCGGGGTTGATGATTGTTGATAAGAGCAAAATATGTAAAGATGTGGTGAAACGGATATAGCAAAGGCTAATAAATGAGAGACTACGTGTACATTTGTATATATTTGCTAGATTTTTGTGATGTACTCTCCTATACATACTGTATTTCTCCTTTCTACCAGATTCCTACTTTCTGTGACCATAGAAAAGTCAGCAGACAAGAACACAGCTCCATACAAATGCTGTACAAAGATGCCGTCTGCTTAAGGCTATGTCCCATTCGTGAAGCGTCTGAATAGTGTCAAGATTCTAGCAAAATTCATGGCATTAAAAGCTACACGCTATCCATCCGCCCAAAAATATGACCTTTGTGCACTCATGAAAAGCGTGTAAAGCGGCAAGGCGACCTAATGTCTGCATCAAAAAAAGCAGATAAAAGTGGACAAAAGCAGCTGATTAGTTGAGGGTCCCTGGTCCTCATCAGGTTGTGGAGAACACAGCAGGTGCTCGCCTTACGCAAATCATCAGCTATTCACACGTTTTTGCGAGCAAATCTGACGTTTTTCATCTGCTTTAATACTCTAAGTGTCCGCTAACTTGACGCCAACGTGTTTTGATGCTTTCCATCTGCTCTTGTCTTCTCACAAGACGCCGCGTCTGAATAACGTCAGAATAGCTTCTGAATAGCGTGTAGTGTAAAAAATTGATTTTTTTCCATCTCTGTACGCTTTTGGTCTTTGAGCAGCCCAAATACCAAAAGCAGAAAGAATTGGGGAAAAAATCAATAATCTTCCTAGAATTTTCTTTAGGCATACGAATAGCGTACATAAAGTGTCAAAAAAGTGACAAAGTAGCAGGTGGATTGCAACTGTTGGCGTGGGTTCGCGTACAAGACATTTTCCCTCCATTTTACACGCTATCCAGACGCTTTTCTGACGCAATTGCTCAGTGGGACATAGCCATCAACTACATTACACAAACCATGGAAATTCTGTTGGGCTCCTCTCTCTTAATCCTAATGATGCTTTATACACGCAGTATAAGGAGAATGTGGGTGCCATACTTCATACAGTTATTGTACATAAGTGTATTATTAAAATATATTTGTAATAATTACGATTAGCCATGCCTATTGCTTATGAATGTTAGCGAGTATTACATGTACTTTGTTGTATAACAATGAAAACCTGTGTTTACCATACTTCATGCAGTTATTGTACATAAGTGTATTATTAAAATATCTTTGTAATAATTACGATTAGCCATGCCTATTGCTTATGAATGTTACCGAGTATTACATGTACTTTGTTGTATAACAATGAAAACCTTTTGGCAAGTCTGAGTACAAATGTTATATCCCAATCCCTTGTCTGCCGTAAGTCGCTTGGTTTTGGCTTTATCATTAGCAGTTATTGTTCTATGTTTTAACTAATGCTTTAACAGCTTCAAACACGACCCATGAAATATGTCTTTATTGCTTATTGTAGGCCTGCAGGTGTATCTAGCACATCCCATCTAAATAATGTATGTGAGACTGTACAAAGTTCATAATTGTTAAACAAATTTGTACATTGTGGATTCAGAGAATTGTTCAGATTTGCTATATTTTAGGGCCATATTGAGATACAAAGCTTATTCAGAAATTGTTGTTGTTTGATTAAATCGTGCATTCTGGGAGTTTGTGTTTATCATTTGCCAGATCAATCTCAAGCCAAGAGTCACGGAATCTTGTACTATCAAGCCCGAATTTCCTATAAATGTATTATTTTTTCTATTAAATGTGTGTGCCTTTGCCTTTTCCCATCAACCCACAATTTCACACAGCGGATGCTAGCTCCAGATGCTCAAGAAGACGCCAGAAGCTTAGCGTCATTTCGAGGTGGACGTGGGTGTTCTGGCCTCACATTTGGAGGGACCTGGCTGGTTCGGTTGAGAATGGCGCACTTCTGACTGGTTCTGGGTCTTTTTGCTTAACTGTGGCCTTGTCTGCTGCTTTGTGAGGATTATAATTGACAGATGAAACCGTAAATGCCGCCACTGCCGTCACAATTTGAAGCAATAGAAGCAAATGTTCCAACAGTTGGGTTGTTCACGATTCTCCATGATTAATGCTGTCTTCTTGGAGGAAATGAAACAATTCTGCTTGGTTCTTGCCCCAAAATAGTTTTCACTTCTCTGGAGAAGTGATTTTGATATTTTTCGGCCCGTGGGCTCCCGTTTTGGATTAATGAGTTGTTAATTTTGATAATATTTTTGCTTTTCTGGGTCATCTGGAGGACTAACTTGATCTTGTAAAGACTTTCTGCTTCAATGTGTCATTGCTGACATGTTCATAAAGCTGCTCCCGCATTATGGTGTGGTATTTCCCAATGGTCCCATGAGCCTGCTTGTTCATCCGCTCCATCAGAAATGTCACAGACCGTTATTCCAGACGATCCCGTACGTTTTGGCCACAAAAGATGCACACGAGGCAGCATAAAAAGTGTGACAATATTCTTTTCTCATTACTGGCGTCTTTTGGAGCATCTGTTGCTAGCATCGGCTATGTGAAATGGGGGGGGGGTTACCATAATGATAAAGTCTGTGACTCCAATACACTTATCATAATGCACGAATCGGCGTGGTTGAATATCAACTTTTATGCACAAAATGTCACCCGACCATTCCCTGCGTCTGCTGCGATTGTTTGGTTTGCATTAATCATGCGCTGTCTGCCTCCGTCCCGCTCATTGTGTTGATCCGCAGCTAAAGCGGCGGGACATCACAACAGGCCATTAACAGTGGTGTATATTGCCTGGTGGGAAATCAATCAGCCCAGTAGGGGGGCGGTAAGCGGGCACTGCAACAGCCAGTCCGCACGCCCTGGGGGGAAAGGCTGAATGAGGGGGAAAAGCCCTGGGGGAAGGGAGGGAGGCCCTGGGAGAGGGTGGAAAACGTGATGGGACATTAAAAAAAGACACGCCATATTCCAAAGTTTAAGTCCGAATTTCTCTAATGACAGCTGCTATCATGTGGAATGTTGCTCAAAGCAACGACTTGAAGATGTGACCAGTGACTAGATAGCGGAGAGGGAATATCCTGATATTCATAACAATCGTGCACTTGGTGACAAGTTTTTTTTAATTTGGCACAGTGATTGGCATGTGTATAAGGCTTTCAAAAACAACTGGCAACAAGTTGTGACTCCACTGTATACGCCTCAGTGAGTGAAATTCAAAATAGCCGCCGCCAACAATGATGAATTGCAAGTAGTTAGTTTTATTCATATTAAAATCGTGTGTAATACCATTTTAATTATGTTTTTGGGGTGGAGAATCCATTTCTGGTGTCATTTTTATGTTTCAAGGTCATTTGGTCATTTCAAGGTTAATGAACGTTCATAAATGATTTCATCGCATTTTTTTTTTGCATTTTTGGAAGCCCCCCTTGTCATCGTGTGTTATTATTCTTCACTGGCGTTTCTTTTAAACCTACTAGTACTCGTGCGTACACCCACCCACCCCTGTACTTACTAATACATAAATGGTGAAGGAAGATTCTCATAACACTTTTTAGAGGTATTTTTCCCCAACACTCATTATAATCCATCATATGTTTTGTGACTGTATTGCTATTTTCAATTTACTACAATTCCATTTGAATGTTATTAAAAAAATCATTCTTGATGTCACCACCAATCCCCCAACCCAAAGCGTAGTCTTTACAATAATCAGAGTATCCATTGTTAGAGGGCTATACTAATATTTCTATAGTCATAATGTATCCATTTATTACGCTCTTTGGATACTTAATATATAGGTATGATAGTTAAATATAGATAAAAATGTATATATTCAATTGGTTCAGCAAGTTTATGTGGCATAAAAGGTAGAGGACATAATATATACTTGTGCATATCTCGACCATCTTTATTGCACGATTCAACGTTTTAGCAACACTGTGCTCTCTCAGCACTTTTGATCTAAAAACAGACAAAAACCTAAGGTATATATCCTATAAATTTTATTTCTCAATCTGTACTAACGAATGAGTAATGAGTAACTCAGTAAGGTGTTTCAGAAACCTAAATTTTCTAAAAAAATGTATCATAAACATCACTTAAAAACAATTAAGGCCGAGTATTATAGGGTCTCAAAACACTGCTAAATCTAGCAAAAAAATGACTTGGAATTTTTATGCAGCCAGGCAACGGCTTAAGAAATGGGTTTGCTATAAACAGAAAACTACACTATATCCTTAAATTTTATTTCTCAATCTGTACTAACGAAGTAATGAGTAACTGAAGGTCAGAAACCTAAATTTTCAAAAGTAAAAGGCTTTCAAATCAGGGGCGCGCTTTGGGCTTCTGAAACTACACTATATTTCACACTAGAAACAATGATCAGAACCCATAAAGCTTTCAAATCAGTTTTTGAGACTAGCTCTGGGTCTATTAATAGTAGTCAAATCATTGACTCTTCTTTATACCTGCTTCAATGTTCTAAGTGTCCAAAAAGCTCCAAAAACTTGACTGAAAATGACAAGTATTTTTGGAATATTTTGGAACATGAAAGCAGCTATAAAGAAGTAACATGGCTTTGACTACTATCAAATAGATATGAAATGACCTGCTGGAGCTCAAATCATAAATCTAGAAAACAAATAACGTGATTGTAATCAATTTGTTTTAGCCATGATGCTCGTCGACGCCACAGCTTGCCCGTCCTCCTCATCATCGCTTTGAACCATTGTCTACAGAACAACGTATATGACCTTTAATTAAAGCAATATGCGAGGCATGTGTTTGTGACTTTGTGTGTTGACAATTGTAAATGGACAAAAGTAGTCACAGACACCAGTGACCTTGTGAGCAATTTACGTTAAATTCTATTTAATAGTGACTGGGATATGTAATATAGATATTGGCAATAACAATAAAACGATTACTTAGAGGCCAATATGCCATTTAGTGGACTCATTTATATAAAATAATGTATATCATATTTTGTATATGCATGCATATTTCAATGTTATTTTTATAAGCCTTCATTTCATTGGACAGTAGATACTTCAACAATAAAGATTTGACAACTATTGTATCGGCTATTGTTCAATTGGTTACACTCACTGCTAGCATAAGTTTAACAACAAAAACCAAACAAAAACACAACAAAACAACGCACAAAAAATAACATGTGAAAGCCCTTGACTTGCCTTGTGTGTATAAAAATGTCCTCTTGATCGCCGCCGATGCGGTCACAAGACCAATTTGTGGCGACTAGCAGCAAGCTTCCTTCGAAGCTGAAAGCTATCTGACACCTTACTAGTATGTTTTAAACCTTGTATCATAATGTCTATATTGACCAGATGAATATTCTCCATACACATCACTGGTACTTGTCACGAATGAAAACCAATAAACACTTATAGAATTAGTAATTATTAGTACTTTATCATTACTCTTATTACACTAAAACGTTCAAGTGAATTTTATCTTATAGACAATGTAAATTAATTAAGTAATTAAATAAAGAACTACATTGTATTATTTTATCAGTCGTTTTTCGTGACAAGTGCCAGTGATACACACGTAAATCGTACAGTGGAACCTGCCTGGTAAGATCACTCGGGGAACCAGCCTCAAGTGGTTCTAAGAGAGAGGTGGTCTCAATATAGAGGTTCACCAAATTTCAGAGATCAATGTTCTGCAATGTACTCAAGCACAGTGTAGGAAATGCATTAGTTGGATTGTAATTAAAATGTTCTATCATAGGACCATGCCATTGCAAAGTAGATTTACATTTACATGTATTTTCATATATCCATGCACTTGATCTTTTAATCTTCCATACAAATTATGCATTTGTCATCGACTCAAATGATCACTTTCATTGACTGATTTAATTTTAAGTGGCAGCTCATCACGTTTCTGTTTAAACATTTTATGATACAGATTGCTACATGTATTTATAAATTTGAAGAGAAATTTATATACTATTCATTAGCTAATATACATAT
>JAGTTF010005331.1:0-11801 GCA_019095985.1 Streblospio benedicti | reverse complement strand
CTAAGAGAGTAAATAAAGATTAAATCAAACAAGAAAAAATAAAAACGCCCACCATTTAAAAAATCTCACCTGGTACGATCACTGGATGAGGTGACATCCGGCTGCTGTTCTTTTCCAGCTGCCGCTGCCAGAGACAGCTGGACTTGCTGTGGCAGCTGCTGCTTTTTGCTACTCAGCTCTTTCTAGGCTTGCCACGGCCACGCTTCTCTGTGGTTTCTGGCCTCTTGAGGCTTAGCTCATTTGTCTAGAAAAGAAACAAGTTATAAAATTTTGTTGAATTTGCATGTAATGGTTTTTGCAACCTCAAACACAACCGTCTAAAGTATAAAGTTTTTTATTCTACATTTTGGGCAGTATCGAACACACTGTGAACTTGGAGCTTTACTAAGTCAACTTTTTTTCACCTTGGGAGTGCTTGCCCTGCCATGACAAGCCTTTTATTTTAGGCTTGCAGGCGTAGGGCCTGCAAGCTTAGGGGTTTGAAACCGGCAAGGCCTTGGATGTCGAGGGTTTTGGTGAGCCACTGTCATCAGCCAGCGGCTTTTTTCTGGGACGACCATGGCCATGTTTTACTGGTTGCTGACAATATCAAAATATTCAAATCTTAAATTTGGCATGTTACTTTATATGATGGGAATGAAGAAATGTTATACTACTCATGTTCCCAACATATTTGACCACAATTGAAATGAGTGACAGTTTTTAATTGTGAAGATAGTTAAATGGTCATGGTTAGTTAGATACCAAAATTACTAGTTATGATAAAATTTAAGTTTTCTCTTACTACTTACCAGCAAGTCGGTTGCTTTGGCCAGGAAGGAGGGAGCAGCCCTGTACACTGACAATGCGGATATGTCAGAGAATTCACTTTAACCACTGATTCTAGGTCGATCATGTTAAGAATAACTGACGCACTGTGCACTGAAGTACTGAAACTCTCATTGGTCTCATAAATGTTGGTAACTGTTGATCGCAAGGATCATTCCATTAGATTAGCACTTTTTTCCATTTCCCATCCAATATGTAAATATAATCTACCAATATGAAAGACTAATCAAACAGCATAAAATAACTTCCAACAGTTTATTTGCACAACTAACATTTTCATCAGAAAACCAAACATACTTGTTTGGGGTGGGACTAAGAATGTCAAATATGTTGTCTTCTTTCTCTGCAATTATGGTGCAGACGGCTTTCTTCTTTATCATCTCTTTCTGCAGCCTTTTTCTCAGCAATGTTTGGCTGCAGGACTGAGATTAGGTCATTATAATGTTTATACACAAACAATCTTCAATCTTCAATCTTTTGGTGCAGACGGCTCCTCAGGAAATTTTATGCATTTGTGACATACCATGTACATGAATTAATTATAAACAAGTGCAATAATAAAAAAAAACAATCACAGTGAATTAGAAAACAACAAGAACAAAAAAACAATAACAACAGCAACATTTTAATGAATGCAGTACTAAACAAGGGTCCATGTATTACATACTTTCTCCCAATGTAAAGGGGTCATCCATATTACTGACTTGGCTTTAAAATTTCAATAGATCCTGCATCCAATATTTCCATAGGAAGCATATTCCATATACGATTAAATTAATGAACAACTAAAAGTTGTCATAAGTAGTCTATTTGTAAGCTTCAAATAGATTAACATCTAAATCCACAAAAAAAAATCAATTTTAGAAACCTATCAATGCCCCAAACATCATAGAAAAGAACAGTTCAAATATAAAAACTCACTTTTTGTTTTCCTCCCCCCTAGCAGCTTTCTGAGCAGCCGTCATCAGTTTGAAGTTGGCCATGTATTATTTCTGCTCAGGATCAGCATCCTGAAAAGCAAGATTCATTTGGAATCAATGCACACTGATAATTACTTATCATGATGCAACATACGTTTTCAATCATTTTCTAATACTACATAGTACTGCCATTGTTTCTTCTTGCAAGGATTTGTATGTAACAAACAGATCCTTTTAAACACACACAATCTAAATCTGATAACTGACTTGACACGACTACAGAATTCTAAGAGAGTAAATAAAGATTAAATCAAACAAGAAAAATAAAAACGTCAACCATTTAAAAAAATCTCACCTGGTACTAATCACTGGATGAGGTGACATCCGGCTGCTGTTCTTTCCAGCTGCCGCTGCCGGAGACAGCTGGACTTGCTGTGGCAGCTGCTGCTTTTGCTACTCCGCTCTTTCTAGGCCTGCCACGGCCACGCTTCTCTGTGGTTTCTGGCCTCTTGAGGCTTAGCTCATTTGTCTAGAAAAGAAACAAGTTATAAAATTTTGTTGAACTTGCATATAATGGTTTTTACAACCTCAAACAAAACTGTCTAAAGTCTAAAGTTTTTTATTCTACATTTTGGGCACTATCGAACACACTGTGAACTTGAAGTTTTACTAAGTCAACTTTTTTCTCACCTTGGGAGTGCTTACCTTGGGAGTGCTTGCCCTAGCCATGACCAGCCTTTGGCTTTAGGCTTGCAGGCTTAGGGCCTGCAAGCTTAGGGCTTGAAACCGGCAAGGCCTTGGATGTCGAGGGTTTTGGTGAGCCACTGTCATCAGCCAGCGGATTTTTTCTGGGACGACCATGGCCATGTTTTACTGGTTGCTGACAATATCAAAATATTCAAATCTTAAATTTGGTATCTTACTTTATATGATGGGAATGAAGAAATGTTATACTACTCATGTTCCCATCATATTTGATCACAATTGAAATGAGTGAAAGTTTTTTAATTGTGAAGATAATTAAATGATTATGGTTAGTTATATACCAAAATTACTAGTTATGATAAAATTTAAGTTTTCTCTTCCTACTTACCAGCAAGTCAGTTGCTTTGGCCAGGAACAAGGGAGCAGCCCTGTACACTGACAATGCGGATATGTCAGAGAATTCACTTTAACCACTGATTCTAGGTCGATCATGTTAAGAATAACTGACGCACTGTGCACTGAAGTACTGAAACTCTCATTGGTCTCATAAATGTTGGTAACTGTTGATCGCAAGGAACCCTGGAAGATGGTATATGGGGAAGGGTTATTTAAATTTTTGAAGATTACGTTTCGATTCCTCACGATTTTTTCCTATTTCTTCTTATTGTTGCGTCTATTACGAACGTAGAAATGTTCTGTAGCTTCCAAATTACGGCTTTCTTTGTAACTCACCTGAAGTTATTCACTTTATTCCGATTGTTCCGCTTATATTACGCATTTTACGGAGGTTCCCTTGATAAAAAAGAATTCTTCTAAAAAGTTCAAAATCACGCAGACATTTTGACATTTGACACAAATAGGATCCTGAAATGATTCATTCACGTTACAATAGCACTTTTTATCCATTTCTTATTTCCATCCAATATGTAAATACAATCTACCAATATAAAAGACTAATCAAACAGCATAAAATAACTTCCAACAGTTTATTTGCACAACTATGAAAACCAAACTACTTGGAGTGGGGTGGGGGGTGGGACAATAAAAAATGCAGCTTCTTACCAAAATTTAATATTTTCATCAGAAAAAAATATACATACTCGTTTGGCTGCAGGACTGAGAATGTCAAATATGTTGTCCCGTTTCTCTGCAGATTTTGGTGCAGATGGCTCCTCTTCTTTATCATCTGTTTCTGCAGCCTTTTTCTCAGCAATGCTCACACGCTTACTGCGACGTCTACAAGATTAGGTCATTAGCAATATTTATACACAAACAATTAATGAACAACTAAAAGTTAAGTCACAACTAATCTATTTGTAGGCTTCAAATAGGTTAACATCTACATCCACAAAAAAAATGCAAAAAAATATTCTACTTTAGAAACCTATTAGTGCCCCTAACATCATAAAAAGAACAGTTCAAATATAAAAACTCACTTTTTGTTTTCCTCCTCCCTAGCAGCTTTCTGAGCAGCTGTCATCAGTTTGAAGTTGGCCATGAATTATTTCAGCTCATGATCAGCATCCTGAAAAGCAGGTTTCATTTGGAGTCAATGCACACTGATAGTTACTTATCATGATGCAACATACGTTTTTGATCATTTTCTAATACTACATAGTACTGCCATTGTTTCTTCTTGCAAGGATTTGTATGTGACAAACAAATCCTTTTAATGAGACTTGTTGGAGATAAAAAATTCTCAAAATGTGCTTGTTTTTTATTTTAGTGTAAAAGTACAAGCATTTCCCTTTTTAAAAATGTGTAACACTTTAAGGGTTTGGGAATAGATTTTGGTTTATGGACCATACAAAAGAGATCATGTATACAATTTTATTACAGTCAAAATTAACATTGACTGAATTTTTCATTGTTTTTGTATGATCTTTTGTATGGTCGATGAACCGAATTCCATTCCTGAAAACCTTAAAGTGTTTTTAAAAAGGAAAATGAATGTACTTTCATACTAAAACAAAAAAAAAACATTTTGAATTTATCTCCTTTTTATATGAAAATGCCAGGAGCTTGTAGAGATCTTTTATTGTTCAGTTATTTCAAGGAAGACTGCCGTGTGACGCCTGCATGACACTTATATATCCTCTCCAGACTCACTAGGCCTCGCTAGCTTCATTCACCTGACGGTGCCTGGCTGAGCTGCCATCTGGGACTGTACGCACCCGGCAAACTCCAAACCTGCACTGCGCTTAACTGTCCAGACTACGAAAATTCAAAAAAAAAGATTCCATTTCTAATTGCAAAGTCCCTTCAACGGGACTTTTCGCATCAAATAAGGAGGAGTTTGTACAGTCCCAGATGGCAGCTCAGCCAGGCACCGTCAGGTGCCCTAGCTAAGGAGGCCTAGTGAGTCTGGAGAGGATATATAAGTGTCATGCAGGCGACTTCCAGACGGCAGTCTTCCTTGAATAACTGAACAATAAAGATCTCTACAAGTCCTGGCATTTCCTCATATAACAAAATTCTTTTATCTCCAAACAAGTCACCTTAAACACACACACAATTTAAATCTGACAACTGACTTTACATGACTACAGAATTCTAAGAGAGTAAATAAAGATTAAATCAAACAAGAAAAATAAAACGTCCACCATTTAAAAACATCTCACCTGGTACTAATCACTGGATGAGGTGACATCCGGCTGCTGTTCTTCACTGCTGCCGCTGCCGGCGGCAGCTGGACTTGCTGTGGCAGCTGCTGCTTTTGCTACTCAGCTCTTTCTAGGCTTGCCACGGCCACGCTTCTCTGTGGTTTCTGGCCTCTTGAGGCTTAGCTCATTTGTCTAAAAAAGAAACAAGTTATAAAATTTTGTTGAATTTGCATGTAATGGTTTTTACAACCTCAAACAAAACTGTCTAAAACTGTCTAAAGTTTTTTTTATTCTACATTTTGGTTTTTCCATCGAACACACTGTGAACTTGAAGTTTTACTAAGTCAACTTTTTTCACACCTTGGGAGTGCTTTAGGCCCTGCCATGACAAGCCTTTTAAAAGAAACTTTAGGCTTGCAGACTTAGGGCTTGCAAGCTTAGGGCTTGAAACCGGCAAGGCCTTGGATGTCGAGGGTTTTGGTGAGCCACTGTCATCAGCAAGCGGATTTTTTCTAGGACAACCACGGCCACGTTTTACTGGCTGCTGACAATATCAAAATATTCAAATCTTAAATTCGGTATGTTACTTTATATGATGGGAATGAAGAAATGTTATACTACTCATGTTCCCAACATATTTGATCACATTTGAAATGAGTGAAAGTTTTTTAATTGTGAAGATAGTTAAATGATCATGGTTAGTTATATACCAAAATTACTAGTTATGATAAAATTTAAGTTTTCTCTTACCACTTACTAGCGACTGTTGTTTTGGCCAGGAAGGAGGGAGCAGCCCTGTACACTGACAATGCGGATATGTCAGAGAATTCACTTTAACCACTGATTCTAGGTCGATCATGTTAAGAATAACTGACGCACTGTGCACTGAAGTACTGAAACTCTCATTGGTCTCATAAATGTTGGTAACTGTTGATCGCAAGGAACCCTGGAAGATGGTATATGGGGAAGGGTTATTTAAATTTTTGAAGATTACGTTTCGATTCCTCACGATTTTTTTCCTATTTCTTCTTATTGTTGCGTCTATTACGAACGTAGAAATGTTCTGTAGCTTCCGCAAATTACGGCTTTCTTTGTAACTCACCTGAAGTTACGTTTATTCCGATTGTTCCGCTTATATTACGCATTTTACGGAGGTTCCCGTAATAAAAAGAATTCTTCTAAAAGTTCAAAATCACGCAGACATTTTGACATTTGACACAAATAGGATCCTGAAATGATTCATTCACGTTAGATTAGCACTTTTTATCCATTTCTTATTTCCATCTAATATGCAAATATAATCTACCAATATGAAAGACTAATCAAACAGCATAAAATAACATCCAACAGTTTATTTGCACAACTATGAAAACCAAACTACTTTGAGTGGGGTGGGCCTGGGGGGTGGGCCAATAAAAAATGCAGCTTCTTACCAAAATTTAATATTTTCATCAGAAAAGTATACATACTCGTTTGGCTGCAGGACTAAGAATGTCAAATATGTTGTTGCTTTCTCTGCAGATTTTGGTGCAGATGGCTCCAAAATCTTTATCATCTGTTTCTACAGCCTTTTTCTCAGCAATGCTCACATTATTGAGACATCTACAAGATTAAAAGCTAGGCCAGACCTACTTGATTAGTTGGATGACAAAGCCGCCTTGTGCTTTGTAACAGCCCCGATAGTAAAAAATATATACTTTTTAAAGATTTTTTTATTGCCGACGCCGAGGGACTGTTATATCCCACTTATTTTTTCAAAAGTCGGCCGATGGTGTTTTGGAAACTACTTGTCCATTCAGATTTTGAGCTCCTTGTTTGTACACCGCCATTTTCGGAACAGTGTTGTAATTTTTCTTTGATAAATTCTGCGTGCAAAATGTGGATTCAGCAACACGGCACCTTATTTTACTACACAGTAAAAACCACTCGACAAATGCTAACTTCGCGCAACTAGATTTGAAAATGTGCTGGCAAATAGGTTTCTCGCAAAATGTAAATTGCCGGCGCCGTGAATTAATTGATCAATCAAATAGCAGCGCACATGTTAGGTGAGTTTATGCATAATGAAAGACGAATTTGTAATATTTTTGTTGGAAAATGTTATATTATTCATCACCTGATGTTTGTCTGATAGTATAATGCATGCCAGAACTCAAATAAGGCATTTGGCAAACTGCACAGTAACAGTGGACATCGGATATGTATTAATTACATACAAAACAATTGATGACTGCGGGGATAATGAGTCTAGTTGGCAAAAGACCAAGCCAATGAAGAAATCATAGTTTGAACACATTTTTGGTCCTTAATATTGCAAGTAAAAATATATTAGTATGAAATATGGTTGGTTCATGTTGTGTTTCTTGAGTATCTTCAATAAAAGGTAGCTACAATTAAAATTACTACTGATATTACGACATTTAAAATCGCTGCTTGCAAAAGCTGTCAAATGAATCAGCAATTACTCAAAATGGTCAAAATCGAATGTGATGCTGTATGTGTCTTTATTTATAATGGTGAAAATAAGGAACTAGACCGTCTTCTGAATGAGTACTATAAATATGAAAAAGTTCTGATGAAAACACAGGAGCTATTAAGGATTGTATTTCACTCTCCACAAGGAAACCTCCGATGGTTAATAACTAGTCAAATGAGAAGCCGTGACGCGATACCCTGCCCCACCCCATTTTTGGCAAAATTTCCCCCCCCCCATTTTTTAGCACAGGGGGGAATCCTCTCCCTTTTGAAAAAAGCTGGTAGAATCTCTGTATACATTTGTAAAATGAATAGATTTGATATTCTATTATATCATTTGGGACTCATAAAATTTTCCTGGGACCCATCTAAATTGAAGTTGCAAGTCCAAGGGACTCACCCTATTCGTAACCTATTTACATCGCTGGATTCTTTAAATCAGCCTCTGTGTAGCATTCAAAACAACAAAGGAAGAAAAATAAAATCGGATTTTTTTTTTCCTCCATTCCCCATTTTTGATTTTTGATGACATCTTTTTTTTATTGTTCCATTCCGACGATATTTTTAAAACCTGTTTTTTTTTTTTTTATTCTACCCGATGAAGAAAATTTCTGTCAAATTTTTCGTCATCCAACTAATCAATTAGGTCTGGCCTTAGCAATATTTATACACAAACAATTAATGAACAACTAAAAAAAGTTGTCACAACTAATCTATTTGTAGGCTTCAAATAGGTTAACATCTACATCCACAAAAAATAAAAAAATATTCTACTTTAGAAACCTATTAGTGCCCCTAACATCATAAAAAGAACAGTTCAAATATAAAAACTCACTTTTTGTTTTCCTCCTCCCTAGCAGCTTTCTGAGCAGCTGTCATCAGTTTGAAGTTGGCCATGAATTATTTCTGCTCAGGATCAGCATCCTGAAAAGCAAGATTCATTTGGAATCAATGCACACTGATAATTACTTATCATGATGCAGCATACATTTTTGATCATTTTCTAATACTACATAGTACTGCCATTGTTTCTTCTTGCAAGGATTTGTATGTAACAAACAGATCCTTTTAACGAACTTGTTGGAGATAAAAAAAAATTCTCAAAAATGTGCTTGTTTTTTATTTTTTTACAAGCATTTCCCTTTTAAAAATGTGTAACACTTTAAGGGTTTTGGGAATAGATTTTGGTTTATGGACCATACAAAAGAGATCATGTATACAATTTTATTACAGTCAAAATTAACATTGACTGAATTTTTCATTGTTTTTGTATGATCTTTTGTATGGTCGATGAACCGAATTCCATTCCTGAAAACCTTAAAGTGTTTTTAAAAAGGAAAATGAATGTACTTTCATACTAAAACAAAAAACAATAACATTTTGAGATTTATCTCCAAATTCTTTTATCTCCAGCAAGTCACCTTAAACACACACAATTTAAATCTGACAACTGACTTTACATGACTACAGAATTCTAAGAGAGTAAATAAAGATTAAATCAAACAAGAAAAATAAAAACGTCCACCATTTAAAAAAAATCTCACCTGGTGCGATCACTGGATGAGGTGACATCCAGCTGCTGTTCTTTACTGTTGCCGCTGCCGGAGACAGCTGGACTTGCTGTGGCAGCTGCTGCTTTTGCTACAACGCTCTTTCTAGGCCTGGAACGGCCAAGCTTCTCTGTGGTTCCTGGCCTCTTGAGGCTAAGCGCATTTGTGTAAAAAAGAAACAAAATATAAAATTTTGTTGAATTTGCATGTAATGGTTTTTACAACCTCAAACAAAACTGTCTAAAACTGTCTAAAGTCTAAAGTTTTTTATTCTACATTTTGGTCACTATCGAACACACTGTGAACTTGAAGTTTTACTAAGTCAACTTTTTTTTCACCTTGGGAGTGCTTACCTTGGGAGTGCTTGCCCTGCCATGACAAGCCTTTGGCTTTAGGCTTGCAGGATTAGGGCCTGCAAGCTTAGGGCTTGAAACCGGCAAGGCCTTGGATGTCGAGGGTTTTGGTGAGCCACTGTCATCAGCCAGCGGATTTTTTCTGGGACGACCATGGCCATGTTTTACTGGTTGCTGACAATATCAAAATATTCAAATCTTAAATTTGGTATGTTACTTTATATGATGGGAATGAAGAAATGTTATACTACTCATGTTCCCAACATATTTGATCACAATTGAAATGAGTGAAAGTTTTTTAAATGTGAAGATAGTTAAATGATCATGGTAAGTTATATACCAATATTACTAGTTATGATAAAATTTAAGTTTTCTCTTACTACTTACCAGCAAGTGTTGCTTTCGCCAGGAAGGAGGGAGCAGCCCTGTACGCTGACAAGGCAGATATGTCGGAGAATTCACTTACCACTGATTCTAGGTCGATCATGTTAAGAATAACTAACGCACTGTGCACTGAAGTACTGAAACTCTCATCGGTCTCATAAATGTTAGTTACTGTTGATCGCAAGGAACCTTGGAAGATGGTATATGGGGAAGGGTTAATTAAATTTTTGAGGACTACGTTTCAATTCCTTACAATTTTTTCCTATTTCTTCTTATTGTTGCATCTATTACGAACGTAAAATCGTTCTGTAGCTTCCGCAAATTACAGCTTTCTTTGTAACTCGCCTGAAGTCACGTTTATTCCGATTGTTCCGCTTATATTACGCATTTTACGCAGGTTCCCATATAAAAAGATTCTTCTAAAAGTTCAAAATCACGCCGACATTTTGACATATTTTCATTTCATTAAGTGTCTGTACCCTCCGCACTTCCGGTTTCACTTTGTGGTGGGAATAAACGAGAACGGCCGAACAATTCCAACTATTTATGAGCAAAATATGGCTACCATATTGACAGGAAGTATGAGAAAATGTTCTGATTATTACGTTTTTCTGTTTATTTCGATAATCATTAGCGTCGTAGTTTCAGTGATTGAGCAGTTCCAAGAAAACCGCGATAGCCGTAACTTTGTTTCGAATTGTTGCGAATTATTACGTTTTTTTACACTGATTTCTTTAATTTCGTTACGATTCTGTATCCTTCTGACATAATCTGTACTGTAGCTTCGTATTGTAATATGCCCAATGAATTAAAAAGTGTATTCATATTATGATTAGTTCAACTTGTATGAAATACAACAATCTAACAATGAAGCTGTTAAACTATTCTTAATACACATCTATATTAGTATTGCTTAAACAGCACTATAGTATCAATATGTCAATTAAGTAAACATACTATATATCACACACTTACTCCAATACCATATCACACTTATTCCATATGTATATATATATATATATATATATATATATATATATATATATATATATATATATATATATATATATATATATATATTTATATTATATATATATATATATATATATATATATATATATATATATATATATATATATATATATATATATATATATATATATATATATATATATATACAATAGAAAATGTGAGAACAAAAGTCACAAAATTGTGGAAAATGTTTATAAACAGAAATAAATGACAATTACTTATTTTCACTTACCTCAGAGACTGATTTGCTCATTGGTCTCATTGGTTTTGGCCTTAGCTGCAACAAACAGACAATACGGCTCATACAGCAGCGTCTACAGGTTTAGCCCCGTTAAATCATTTTTAACATTATCAAAAGCTATACATAGGCCAAGTTTATAATACGCATATTCCTTGCTTGTGTAGTAGACTGGCATAAACATGAGCAAAAATAGTTTTTTACAGGTTTTGACTTCATAACGCATATTGCAGATTTTAATGATTAATTTATTACATTCAATTAGTGTGTGTTGGGTGGACGCTGTGCTAGAATAATAATGAGTCCAACGAGAATCTATTTCTATCTTAGATTTTTTATTTCTATCTTAGATTTATGTCTTAGGGCACAGGCGCGTGTCAAAAAATGGTGGAAACCATTCATGCATGTAGTGAAACCTCAGGTGAAACCTGTTGACAGAGACACCTCCCTTTTTAGGACACTTGCCTTATGTGGACAATTTTCTCTTCTCTTTCGTTATATAACATACATAAAGTGCACCTTGTACGAACACCTGTCTTTTGCAGACATGTTTCACTTGTTCTTTTTCCCCTAGACATATAGCATATATAAAGTGAGCCTTTCTTTTAAGAGGAGGGGTGGTATATAGCCTTGATGAAAATCCAATCACCAACATTTTTTTCCCCTAAATCACCAGTCACCGATACATTTTATTGTCTTTCCTGTCAATGATC
>JAGTTF010005330.1:23261-48206 GCA_019095985.1 Streblospio benedicti | reverse complement strand
ATATTTCAGTATAATGAAAAATAGTCGCACCAGTTCTAATACCCGCCTTACACATAGACGATCATATGCGAATCTATGCAACACATAAATACGATTTTGGTCAGGTTGTCTACATGGGCGTATTGAGGCTTACATTGAACGTAGTATAAATGCTTGTAACACTGCGTTGCTGAGCCAAACTAAGTGTTCCATATATGTGCAAATGTTCTACTCATAGCCATAGCATAACTATTTGAAAAAGAATGTAAACTAACCAGCATATTCATCAACAAATTTCGAACATGTTCAAAATTTCCTTGAAGTCAGGGTGCCAAAGCAGATATTTTAGCCTAACCGTGACTCGGTCGATAAAGTTTTTTATGATTGATTTTACATCCTTGGGACCTCATTATTGCATATCTGGCGGATATCAAGCGTGTATCCTTTGAGGCTTTTTGAGAAATTCAAGATGGCGTCCAAGATGGCTGCCACACAATTATTAGAAATCATAATTTTTGAACTATTAGACACAGAATAGAAAGTAATACCACTTTTTCAATAGTCTTTGACATCAGCAGTTCATTTCTGAAGTTGGTTTTATGATCTGAGTTCACAGATCCAAAATGGCCGCTAAGATGGCCGCCATTTAATGAGAAATAATAACTTCTGGAATATTTAACGTAAAATAGCAAGTAATGCCATCTTCTCAATAGTAATTTGACCACCAGTTCATTCCAATTATGTTTTCTTGATTTGAGGTCACAGATCCATGATGGCCGCCAAGATTGCCGCCTCAATGAGAATTCGTTACTTTTGAACTATTTGATGTAGTACTGTGGCTACCATCTTTTCCACCATTTAATTGGAATTCAAAATTCAAAAGTTAAGCTTAACTGAGTTTCAAATATTTTTGTATTATATGAAGACCTCTTCAGGAGAAAAAACTAAGTTTAGCTTAACTTTTGAATTTTGAATTTCAATTAAATGGTAGAAAAACGGTAGCCACAGCATGAGAAGAACCACCTACAAACAAATGATTAATCTTAGTAATTTATGTGATGTGGAATATCAAGTAATACAACTTTCTAAATATTTTTTGTACATCAGCATTCTAAAATATTAAGGTGCCATGATGGACTGACTCCATTCTGTTTGCTGCCAGCGTTTCTGGGTAAAGGGCCATAATTTCCAGCTGTTTGTAGTCTGGCGGTGCGAAGCTCATTGGGACCGTTTTGCACCCTGAGGACCAGGGATTTCTTGGTCCTGAGATGCTGTCAGAAATAACGTTTTGTGGTTCACAATAAACCCAATTGCCTCGAGCATGAGACAGTGTGCGGCCTTCCTGACGAGGCCGGATTGGATTGTGGTTCATTAGGAGTAAGTTGTCCATGTAGATGACCAGATGCATCCCTACCCTGCGCAAGAAGCTCACTATCAGTTTGAGCAGCTTGGTGGACGCATGGCACTGATGCCAGTCCAAAAGTGAAGGCAAGTGAACTCATACAGATTGTTGCCACTGAAACCATAAGAATTTCCTGTGCGCTTAGGGATATGGAACGCACCACTAAATCACGAAGCTCTAGCACTTCCTTCGCAAGGAGAGGACTTGTACAGGGTCAGTTACGTCAAACATGTGCATGGTGAGAAGTAATAACAGAACCAACAAGCAGTTTCTATTCTGTTTATTGACTGACTCTGAGCAGCTCTCCCTCTGTTTATATACCAGCTACCACCATACTGGTGTGTGTGTGTGGTATGCGGAGCCGGAAGCATGAGACTTCCGGCGATGCCTATGAGTCTAATCTGACTCAGCACTTTTGTAATATCACAATACCTCCCCCCCAGAAAGACATATTTAGAAGTTTCACAAGAAATATGGCTTTATCAACACACACACATAAAGATAAGGCTGGTGGACATAACGCAAACAGGAACCTTTGTCTTATGAATTTGCTGGTTCAGTTATGGACCAGTTACAAATGTTGAGACCATGATTGCGTTATGTCAGCTACGAAGGTTATTTTACAAATATATATACTCATTGAGAATCTAAATCTACCAATGTACATTATACATTAAACATGCAGCGGTATTTGCGTGTAATAATTGACATTAAACAAATCATATAATACAGTATACATCGAGCATAATCAGTAGTTTGTTGGCTACTACAATGATAAAGAATTCTGCATTATCCAAAATCATGTCTGGACATTAAATAATAGTAAAATTTATCGATTTATTTAAACAATACAATTACATCAAGCATCTAGTATAAAACACACGTATATAGAATATATTGAGAGTATACAATACAATTTACATCAATCATGCAGTGGTCTGAATTAGGAACTAGTTACAATATCTATCATAACACATATAACATGTATCCTACACATAACAGCAATAGTAACATAATCTGGATTATAATATTTATACAATTGTAAGCTGTAACAAACATAGTATGTATATTATTTTATAGTACATATACATCAAGCATGCAGTGGCAGCGTCTGAAACCCAATACAATAACTATTCAGACACGAGGCATGCAGTGTTTTTCAGAGGTTTCAAACTTAGAACAAAGTATCTTTGTACATTTTCCCGTGGATCACACGTCGTCATGGCTCGTTGACTTGTAACATCGATCCATGGCATGTGACTCGGGTAATTAATGGTAGGCGTCGCACCTGGAATCTAGGGGAAGGCAATTAATTAAAGGGCGGGGTTTTGGCTAGAGAGTTTGTGATTGGGCCGAGGATCGTGGGGGAATAAAAGAGTGTCACACTGCATATCCTGTTGTTTTTGTATTAAAGTTAAGTGGTGTTGTTGGATGTAGGTTGGGCAATGATCTTCTCAAACAAATAATATTTGGGGTCCTCGAGGGGTTTAAACAGTATAGTGTAGAAGGTGGACATTGGGGAGGTATTAATCGAATGGAGAACTAAGCTAGCATGAAATGGTATACGGACGGACCTGGGCAAGGGTAGTAGTTGTGTAGAATCCTTGTAAGTGAAACTTAGCTGTTTAACCCAATTTATGTTTATAGTCGGTAACAGACCTGACCATGATACAAAATAATTTTGTAATTCTGGGATGGCGTCATATCGCAGCTTGTCATCTAATGGAATATTACAGAGATGCACGAGGCAGGTATTTTTAGAGTTAAATATTTTCACGTACAATACTGCCTCTTGATTAGGCGCTTTTGGCTTTTTAACATGTACTGACACTAGCGGGGCTATGAATATCTTTACTACGAAAAAGGTTAGCATCACGGCGGTGATGATAACCAGGCATTTTGCAATTGTATCCGCGTGAGTAGCAAGGGGATCGGCTGGTGGTGGGGGCGTCATGTTACTAATCACGTACGCTTCCGTCGGGCCCGCATTAGCGGCGGCGAGTGCTAACATAGTGGCTGTTTTGAATTTGAGGAACAGAGCTAACACGGCAAAGGTTAAACATATATTCCAAATTAACAACACCACTGAGGCTACGATCTCTGATAGATCTGTTTCAAAAGTTGGGGTAAACATTACAGGTTCTAGATCATTGGTGTTATCTATGTGTAGTGGGGCGTCTGCCCTGACATGGGTGTTTGACAGTTGTGACTTTATGGAATCATAAAGCTTTGGCTCGCTGTGAACGACCTGTCTCGCGTTTGTAACATTATGTGTTAGTTCCGGTATTTTTATTGTACGGAATTGGGCGATGTTAATGGGATAATTTAGCTGGACTGATTGAGATAAGTTGTTGCATTTTTCTGGGTGGGGAATGATGGAGGCCGCGGCGTTATGCAGTGAGCAGCCGCATGACAAGGAAAGAATAACATGTGAATTTATTTTGTGAAAAGAGTCAGCTTTGTTCTCACAAGTAACTCTGACCGGGCTCTCCATATTTTGAAGTAAATATTTGGAATAGTCCACCTGCAGTATGTTTGGGTAGGGGGCTGTTGTTTTTGTCACAAACTCACATGTGGGCAGAATATTGTGGTTGACCATAATATTAAATATGCAGTCCATCGTTTTATGGCTGTACATGAACGATGGGTATGGGCAAATGAAATCCATACTCTCACATGCAGAATACTCCGCCTGTGAGAGATATCCAAACGTGTGTTTATCACGTGAGAATGCTATGAATGCTTTGTCCACTTTAAGCAAGGACGTGTTATTGGGGTCATTCCCGGACTGTGTGTGTAATGGCACTGGGTAGGCTGTTATTTTATGTACATTAATAACATGTTCCGGGGCGAATACAGGTATTTCTATGGTCATTATCAGGGCATCTCGTGCTATATATCCTATGGCATGTGCGTAGTTATAGAAGTAGCGGTTGTTATTTTTGGCGGGCAGGGGGGACAGATTGTGTTTCTCCAAGGATGAACTGAGTCTTTTGATTGCTGAGTCTATGGTCGCTAACGTTACCAGCTTGTGTGGTAGACGGCCTTGTAATAATAGCTGAATTTGTTCCCTAAAAATTTTAAGGTCCATTAGGGCGTTTGACATTGTGTATACTTGTTGTATCAGCCTTTGGGTGGTGGTAATAAGCTGATCGTGGGACCTGACTATCAAGAGGTTGTCATCTATGAGATCCATGTGATCTCTCATAGCAGACACGGCGGTGGTTAAGTTATCCATTCGCTTGATTGAGGCTAATAAAGCGGTATTAGTGGCGCTGACGTGCGCCTGTATATCCTGGAAATTGGCATACGTGTTGTTTTTAAACGTGGTCAGGAACTCAAAGAGGGATTCAATATTATCATGATTATGTTTCGCATACATGACCGTACTGAATAATTTTCCTTCCAGCTCTTTAATTTGTGATTGGGAAGCGGTTCCAAATAGACTTCCTAGGAAACTAGAAATGTCTAGTAGCGCCCTTTTTGAAGAAGTTTGAATGGCCAGTGCTGATAGGTCTCCATTCAGCAGGTCTATTTCCGAGTTGTACTGGCGTATTAAATTAAAGAGATAATGTTGCTCGGAGTGGAACGAGGCCAGGGTGTAGTTACATTCATGTTCCATAAAATGAAATGTATGGCAATAGTGCACGTCCGTAATGGTCTTGGCAAGGCGCGTTATCTTGTGGAATTGTGGGACTTTTAAAGCAAAAGTTAGTCGGTGTAAACCCGAGTACTTGCGTATTGTGCGAGTTTGTTCCGTGAATAGTACACCGGCAGATTCTCTGTGGGCGTATTGGGCCATGGTTAGCTGCAGCCTAAGATTGGCCATGATTATCATCCAAATGGTCGTGGCCCTGGGGGAACGCATGTTTGCGTAGGTCAGTGTGGCTGTGAGCAAACAACCAACTAGTAATGGGTAAAATGCGTCCTATGAATGCGTACTGTCGAGCGTGTCACCACAAATTCGGGATGTTTGGGATCGTTTGCGAGGTTGTGGTGACGGGAATGTGAGTGAGGAATATTCTGCTCTGTCAGATTATATATACATCTCGGTGACTGGGCGAGCGGTGCAAATAGACTGATCGTGTCGCTCTCTGTATCGAGGGGGCGGGTCTTAGCGTTCATGTACTCGTGGTTGGTCAGTGGAGTAGGTGACGTCACACTGACGTCATATAGAATAGCGGTGGGTGTTGATCGTGTCGCTCTGTGTATCGAGGGGGCGGGCCTTAGCGTTCATGTACTCGTGGTTGGTCAGTGGAGTTGGTGACGTCACACTGACGTCCTATAGAGTAGCGGTGGGTTTTGGGAAGACGGGGAAGGAGCATATTATGTTGAAGGTCACTGAATAAATTGTATACACTATCAAGAATCTATACGATTGGGGTTGCATCCGCATATGCCATGGTTTCGACGTTAAGCTAATCACCAGAACCAGTGAATATGGTTCGTGATGGACCTGTTTTCACCATGACAAGTGAGGTACAGAGCCGGCACAACCTGATTTTCTAGTTGAATAGTGTATTAACATTTATTGTCGTCGTGGTGGGAGGGGAATATTAGTTGATCAATCGAGACACGATATTTGTAAACTTTATTGTCGGTTTGGTCACGCAATTGGCATGAGTTATTTCTAATATCAAAGGCAATGTATTTGCGGGTGTTTGTCTGCAATTTTGAATTTTCATGGGGGTCACGGAGCGATGGTTTGCGCCAGTAAACCGTCGCGCCCTCGTGCAGTTTGGATGGGGATCTGTGTTTATTAAATTTCTGTTGTGCTTGTTCGTCAGCAGCTCGTTTTAAGTCTGCGTTTTGCTGTGCAGCCCATTTCTGGACTTCTTGCATTTCTCTGATCAAGTCTGGTATTGTTTTTTCGTCCGTGTCAAGGTTAATATTCTTCAGTGCAGTAGTGTCCCGGCCGAAAACTACCATACTTGGTGAGACTTTTGTCGTGCTATTTGGTGTGTTGTTTACACAGTTGACTGCTGCTGACAAGAAGAGGGGCCAGTTTTCTGGGTGATTGCTGGTCAAACATCTAAGTGTGTCGAGTAAGGAGCTGTGTGATCTTTCGACCTTAGCTGTACTCTTAGGCGTGTAGCAGGACACGAATGTTAGTCTTATGTCAAACATTTTGGCCATTGTTTTGTAAAGAGATGAAATAAAGGCTGGCCCATTATCACTAATGATAGTGTTAGAAAATCCGAACTTGGTGAAAACATGGTCATATAGCACTCTGCATGTTTCCTCTGCACTGGTGGAACGTACGGGGACGGCGGTGACGTATCCGGATAGCAGACAGATTATTGTCAATATGAATCTTGATTTACAAGCACCCAGCTTGAACGGGCCCAGGTGGTCTATAATGAGCACCGAGTGTGGTTTAGATGGGGCTTCGATTATTTGACGCATGCGCTTCTCTGGGTTAATTGATGATTTAGAGAGAAGGCATGTTTCGCAATTTGATATAAATCTTATCACGTCTTGATTTAACCCTTTCCACGCGAAGTGCATTCTGATACAAGCTGTTGTCTTAAATATCCCTGCGTGTGGGTAGAGGGTGACGTGAAACAGACGTATTATTTTGTTTGCATACCATTGTGGCAATAGAATTCGAGGGCCATGGTTGAGACTCTTGGCGTGGCAATATGTCACTAGGAGATCGTGTTCTCCAAACAAGTCGCAGCTGTGTTCTCTCATGAGGCAATAGTCCAGTCTTTTTTTTGTTGGTGGCAATTTGTTAAGTTTCAAGTAGTTTATCAAATCCATGAAAGGTTTGTGTTTGCGTTGTTCTATTGCAATCTGTTTCAGGTCTATGTCAGAATGGAATACACTGTTGCTCTGTGTGTGCTCTGTCACTGAATCAGTGTTATGGCACGTGGGGTGGGAAACATCATTGGGGTGATTTGTCATGTCCGTGCATTTAAATTCCGGGCTTGTTCCCTGTTGTGAGGGAGCGTCGCGTGCGTCCGAGACACTTGATGGCTGATGCGTGGCACCTTTGTCAACGGTGTTATTGTTTTGCGCTAGCGTGGCATCGGTCTCAGCATCATCATCATATTTTCGTGTCATATTGTTGGTGTTGGCAGATAGTCCTGGCATTGATATGACGTGCGGCAGACAGTCATTCGCTGAGTCTATTTCTTTGTCTTTTTTCGCCATTGCTCTAGTTATTACGTCAATCTGAGTGTTGTGAGGAAATTTTTCCAGGTTTGGATAGGATACATCTGCTGTTGTCGGGGCTTCATATGTGCGTCTACTCAGTGCGTCAGAAATAAAATTGGCCTTTGTGGAAATGTGTTTAACATCAAACTCAAAACTTGTAATAAATAAAATCCACCTGTCAATCTTCGCTGACAGACGTTTCTCGCTTCGATGTTTCGCTAGTATCTCTATGAGACTGTGGTTGTCGCATAGGAGCATAAAATGACGACCCATTAGATAATGATTGAATTTTTCCAATGCATGTACCACGCTCAAGGTTTCTAACTCAAAGATGGGCCTTCTGGTTTCTGAGCTTTGCAGTGCTCGACCCGTGAAAGCTATAGGCAGTAATTTCCCGTCGTCAGACCTGTTGAACAGGCCCGCAGCAATCGAATACGTACTGGCGTCTGTCATTAAAACAAACTCTTTGTTAAAGTCAGGGTAGTGCAAAAATGGTCGTGATGACATTATCTGTTTTATTTGGGTGAAAGCTGCTTCACATTCCTCATCCCATTGGAACTTAGCTTTTGGTGTTACGAGTTTTTGTAACGGCTTGACCAGTTTGGCCCTATTTGGGATGAAACTTTGAAAATAGGTTATTACTCCTAATAGGGATTTAAGGGACCTCTTGTCGGTGGGCGTTGGGAAAGTCGCTAAGGCGGCCGTATGGTCGTGTGCCGGTGTTATGCCCGACTCTGACACGATGTGTCCGAGGTATTTTATCTCCTTCGTGGCAAACGTGCATTTCGATTGAGAGATTTTCAAGTTTGCGTTATGTAAAGCTGTGAGGACGTTGTCAATGTCTCTTTTGTGGGTTTCAAAGTCTGGCGAACAGATGAATATATCGTCGATGTATAACAAAACACTCTTGTTAATGTAATCTTTCAGAATGATGGATAATGCCCTACTAAACGAAGAAGGCGCGCCCGCTAGGCCTTGTGCCATGCGAACATAATTGTAGCTGTGGCCCTCCCAGTGGAAGCCACACAAAGCTTTCGAGTCCTCGTCCAGGGCTAATTGCGAGAATCCTGAAGCTAAATCGAGACAACTAAAGTATTTAGGCTTCTTCTCGGCTAAGATGTCTAAAAATGAAGAGAAATTAGGCATGCAAAACTTATAGTATAGACTCTGGTTGTTCAGTGATCGAAGGTCCAGAACCATGCGGTATTCAGGGACTTCCGGTTTATGGACGTGTTTCTGAGACTTTTTACAGTGTTTTCTCACGGCCAGAAGCGGTGATGCAAAAAGTATTTCTTTGTCTCTCTCAATTACACCTTGATCTAGGAGGTAGTCAATTTGTTTGTTAATCTGCTCTCTGACGTCCGGTGGGAAAACGAAAAGGCTGTGTGTCTTTGTATTCAGCGTCAGGTTTCATCAAAATGCGGTGTTTGACAACATCACAAAAACCTAAGTTCTTATTTTTATCCATAAAAGCATCCTTATGTTTTTCCAACAGAAGCAGCAGCTGCTGTTTCTGTATATCAGAGCAGTCAGCTTTGGTTAAATCAAAATCATCGTGTACACTATGTGAGTCTCTACTGTCCAGATGATTGTTCGTTGCCGTGGACGTTATGTCTTGGACGGCTTCAATGGATCGAGAGTCAAGCGGTTGAAATTCGGCAATGTGTTGGCCCATATGTATGTATACAACACGATCTGAATTGTTGTGGACTATAACTGGCAGTTTATTGTTGGACACGGTCACAGCGCAGTCTTCTACTGGCAAAGAGGTTTTTTGTTGGGAAGCCGTGATGAGGCCAATAAGGCCTGTGCATATATCCACTCGTTGTCGTCTGTCTGATATTTTGCCCGTGATTATCATAGAGGATTTGGGTGGGATGGGGCAGCGGTCGACAGCATGTACACGTATAGTATCACCCAGAGAATCATTATTCCTGTGATACTTCAAACTAGCATTGTTGACTAATAAAAATGTCTTGCCGAGGATCATGGCGTGGTTTAACTGACGGAAAACGTAAAAGGTTTCGCTGTACATCACATTGTTTATGGAGAAATGTAATAAAATGGTGCCAATTGGTTGAAACGAATCGCCATCTGCTGTGGTGAAGGCTTTGGTGGTGGGTATCAGCTGATGTTTGTATGAGGGCAATATTTTATCCAGCAAAGAGGTGGAGCAGCATGAGACGGCTGCGCCTGTGTCGACAAGTGCCGCCACTCGTCTGTTAATTTTCGGAAAGTTTACCAGAACTGTGGAGTCTGAATAAAAATGTATATCAAGCGTTCTGTTTTGTGTCTTAGGTTGAAGGGAGTATATACATTCAGGAGGGTCTATCGCTACCGGGGGCGTGTATGTAATTTTGGGGGCATTATGTACACGGGAATGGGTGGGGTGCGACGCCTTTATTAGTTTAAATCCTGTATGTTGTTGACCGAGTTGCGGCGTTCGTCGCGCGAGTAGCGTCTGTTATAGCTATTGTGGCGGGAATTATCACTACGATTTTGAGTGTCGCGTGAGTCACGGGAATGACTATTGTGTCTGAATCGAGATCCATTGTCATAGCGATTCTCACTGCGAATTCTACTCTGTGATCTATTCCTGGACTGGCTTCTGGAGGCAGCCCGCGCCACCGCTGCTGTAATCTCGTTGCCATCTGATCTCGAGCGATTGTAACGGTTCTTGTAACCTTGACGTGAGTGGGAGCGCCTGTCGCGGCTGCGGCCACGCGACTGGTCCCGCCTACTGCGTCCATCAAATGAGATATGGTTAACAGATTGGCTGGCTTCCCTTCGGAGGCGGAGCCTGTGTTCAGCTTTCTCAGCGCAGGCTACTAAGGTTTTCATGTCAGTGTACTCCTCGTCCTGTATTTCTGCGGCGATTAAAGGGTTAAGCATGTTGGTGTAAACATCGACTTGTGTCTCCAATGGGGGATTGCATTCTGCAAATCTTTGCATTATTTCTGCGCTGAAATCGCGTACAGATTCATTGTATTTTTGTTTTCTATTGATGTAGTTCCTACGGAATGATAGGGGTTTTTTGTCGATTGCAAAAACAGCATTGAGTGCTGTCATAGTGTTTTCATAATTCTTTGTAGTGGTGCTGTCGAGCGCGTTGTATTGCACAAATGCGAAATCAGTGAGGAGGGTGGATATGACGGCAGCCCTTTGCGGGTCCTTGTTTGTCCAATCTAGATAGTCAAAATGGATTTCTAATTGACGTTGCCATTTCTCAAATGAACTGTATACCGAACCGTCGAATTTTGGGAGTGTGACTTGGGGGCCTCTTTTATTGTACGCCCTATCATCTCTTCGAAAGGAGGAGTCCTTATTTAAGCCCTGGTTATTTACTTTAGTCTCCAGGTCCTGAAATTTCTGTTTGGTGGCGTTTAATTCGTCAGCAGTCTGGTCTCGTTCTTGCTGCAGACAGTTAATACCTTGTTGGAGGGCAGCGCTTTCACTCACCAAGCGGTCAGAGAGGGCTTTGTTTTCGTTTTGGAGTTTTGTTTGGAGAGCCGTGAAACTGGCGGTCATATCCCGCATCTGTCTGACTAGGTCGTCCACGGTAGTCATGTTTGGCGGGGGCAGATGTTTGGGGTTAAAGGTGACTGTGGAATCTAATGTGTCCTCGGTGAGTGTATTATCGGGGGATTGGAAGGCGTGTTGCAGGCTCCGTGGGGATGCGAAAGGTGTGAAAAATCCACTATCACTTGCAGATGAATATATGGGGGAGGTCGGGGCTGATGGGAGGAGTTGGTTATCAGTGGTCTTGGGGGTCGGGAGGAGTGAAAAAGGTTCAAATTAGAACATCTCCACCATTATGTCATGTGTGATTTAGACATGTGTATGGTGAGAAGTAATAACAGAACCAACGAGCAATCTTTATTCTGTTTATTGACTGACTTGAGAAGCTCTCCCTCTGTTTATATACCAGCTACCAGCATTATATTTATTTTCTGGAGGATGCTTTTTCCAACTGACCTCTCTCCTAAAATCCGGTACTAGCAGAAGATTTGCGTTGCACAATTGCACCCTCAATGAAATATGCGTTTTAAGTGAACTGTGGTTACACATCATACCAGTTGGATAACGAAAAAGTGTGTCGTATAAAGATATAACAGCAATCCTTTTTCAATAGAAAAGAATGTTTATTGATGTATGTTGGTTTCAATAATGTCATTTACATATTTACAATATAAACATGCAATCTTTAGGACATTATATACACCATAACTCCGAAACAAGTCTTACAGCAAAGTGGCTATATTTATCTTTAGAATAGATTAAAACATAACGTTCACATGCCAACTTTTGTTTTCATTATAATATGGTACAAACTTGTTAAAAAATGCATTTCATCAGTTCCACTGATGCTTTATGACCCATTGAATTTAACAAAACCAAACACGATGCTGAAACATTACTTGCTTTCCAAATATTTCATTTGGGAACGACCTCGATCACAGTTGATGACGTCATGGAAGGATATGAACTATTTTTTGTGAGTGTCAATCTTGGAGATTGATCATACATGAGAACGTTATGATATAACTTATTTTTTATAAAGATAGAAGCAGACACTCGTTGAGTGTGCCTTTCTCCTAAAATCCGGTACTAGCAGGAGATTTGCGTTGCACAATTGCACCCTCAACAAAATATGCGTTTTAAGTGAACTGTGGTTACACATCATACCAGTCGGATAACGAAAAAGTGTGTCCTTTAAAGATATAACAGCAATCCTCTTTCAATAGAAAAGAATGTTTATTGATGCATATTGGTTTCAATAATATAATTTACAAATTTACAATATAAACATGCAATCTTTAGGACATTACCGGTATATACACCATTACTCTGAAACAAGTCTTACAGCAAAGTGGCTATATTTATCTTTAGAATAGATTAAAACATAACGTTCACATGTCAACTTTTGTTCTCGTTATAATAGGTTCAAACTTGTTAAAAAATGCATTTCATCAGTTCCACGGATGCTTTATGATCCATTGAATTTAACAAAACCAAACACGATGCTGAAACATTACTTGCTTTCCAAATATTTCATTTGGGAACGACCTCGATCACAGTTGATGATGTCACGGAAGGATATGAACTATTTTTTGTGAGTGTCAATCTTGGAGATTAAACATACATGAGAACGTTATGATATAACTTATTTATTATAAAAATAGAAGCAGACACTCGTTGAGTGTGCTAGAGATGACTGTTTTATACAGTAAAAGCATTTGTTCCTATGGCTGTTGATCTGTCTGCACTTTTCCAGAATCACTAAATAAATGTTGGACACTCTGAGTTATCATTCTCAAACACGAAATATTCTCTGTAGTAATATTTTGAAGATCTGCCATATATATAGCTTCTTTTCTTATTATTCTCTAAAAAATAAGTTTGTGTAAATTAATTTCTGTATAAGGTATGCACATCATAAAAGAGCATTGAGGCAGGACCGGATATTGTGGTGTATCTCTTTGCTGAAGCGAAAGCGTAGTCCATGAAGGATCTTGGCGCCGGTGTTCTCCAAATCAACACAGTCCTCATTATGGTTCAGGTAGCAGCCATCACATGCCTGCAGCTTCAGGTTCCACGCGGGCGGCAGAACGTATGCTGACTCTGGGGTTGTCACAAGACACGATTTACAATGAAACCGCTGGCAATCCATTGTATTGCCATTCAGTTTTAGTTGTCATTTTAGGTATCTTGTTGGAAAAATTGCTCAATTGATATCACCTTTATGCCAGAAAAAACATCTTCACCCTATCCAAAATTTTTTTAGACATTTTTTCAAATGGCGATACCATGGAGTAACTATTGGACTTTACAGAAAGTGAAGGTGCCGAACTGAAAAGTGGTGCAGTTTTTTTCTATGGGATGGTTTCCATGGCAACGTAGCTAATTTTGGGGGTTAGAGGACCCATCACATAATTGTATGTAGCAACATAACTACTCATCTGATATACATGATCTTGACATTTAATGAAAGCTTGGATTGACCTCTTTCTTCACAAAAATATTGTATGCAAATGAGTTCATTAACATAATTCTAATTTGCATAAATTGTAAATTTTAACGTTTTTTTCTAAATATTTGCTCATTTCAATTAATCCTATTCCTATATTATGTTAAATTGAGCAAATCTAAATACATCATGGTTTAGCCATGCTACTTGGCTGTAACACTGATACAAATAATACTGCAAATAGTTTCCACAATTTAGCGTAGGAGCCAGTTTCTATGGTAACCATAAAATTATGAATATCCTTCAGTATAAACTAAAAATCAAATATCTCTGCAAGTATTTGTCATATATTCAAGTTATATACATCAAATCAAACCTTATAGCATGCTTGTTGTGTTGCATATTAATGATAATACAAATGAGCTCATTAACATAATTCTAATTTGCATAAATTGTAAATTTTAACGTTTTTTCTCAATATTTGTTCATTTCAATTAATTCTATTCCTATGATATATTAATTTGAGCAAATTTAAATGCATCATGGTTTAGCCAGTACTTGGCTGTAACACTGATACAAATAATATTCCAAATAGTTTCCACAATTTAGCATAGGCGCCTGTTTCTACGGTAACCACACAATGATGAATATCCTTCAGTATAAGCTAAAAATGAAATATCTCTGCAAGTATTGGTCATACATTCAAGTTATCTGCATCAAATCAAACCTCAAGACATGCTTGTTGTGTTGCATATTAATAATATGCAAATGAGTTCATTAACATAGTTCTAATTAACATAAATCATCAAATTTTTAGGCCTTTTTCATGATCGAAAAACTGATAATATTTACTCAAGTGTGTTTACTAATCTAAACATTTATAATATACAGATATACCTCAAATAAAAGATATGGCATGACAGTTTTATTTAGAAACGCACATATGGAAACTATCCCATCTAATCCTTGTAGAAATTATCTAGATGTGTCAGTAAATGGAACGGTTGCACTGTACTAATGATCAAGATTGCATGCCCGCTATGTTAGCCCAGCAGATATGTGAAAGTAATGTGCCTTTTGTGATACAAGCATGAAATTTGGCACAATACTAAAGCATCACCTTAGAATGACATTTGGACATAGGGACATTCTAAATTTTGCCTATGGTCAAAATCGCAGCCATTTTCAAAATGGCCGTTCTTATGCAATATGCGACTTAGGATTGGTATGGATATAACTAAATTTACTTATTTCAGAAACATAGTAATGGTGATATTTGACTGGAATTAATTTCAGAATGTAATTTAAGATAAAAAAACTTGCATAACATACTTATTCTGTCTTTTAGTCCACAAAAATATGTATTTGTGTACGGTCATATGAAGTACTTATTCTGTCTTTTTAGTCCACAAAATATGCATTTTTCTATTTCTACTATATGTATATATGAAGTCCATGAATACAGGTAGTATTTATTAAATCAAATTAATGCAGTCTTTTTATATATATACATCCCATCGATTGATAGTGTTTCTCTGCTGTCTAGTACTGCTCTTGTGTCCGCAGTAGCATAGAGCTATGTACTGGAGTGCGGCCTTCACACACTTGCAATCTCCTCTGCAGCTCTTCTTGCAGCAATATCAAAGCAGTTGTTGGCATGCTTCAGTTGCCACTGGTAGGATTGTCCAGTGTATATCCCAGCCATTATCACTATTAAGTTTGAACCCACACCCATTCACTTGGTGACGGTGGCTCTGGTCTGAAAACAATCATCTGGCCCCAGCAGAAACCAACTTGATATGCAGCTCTCTTGATATGCTGTTTAAGAGTAAGAGGTTCTCAATTGGTGGGATGCCTCTATAGATGGATCTGCCATTCTGTGTGAACAGATGCTTGCGAGCCTCATTGACATGTCCTTCACTGCTGGTGCAATCGTAGAGCAGGACAACATAGTGCTCCAATTCTTCCATGTAGTCGTCTATTATTGAAGGGCAGGGTGGCAGTCAATGCACAGAATGCTGCGGTAGCATTCGTGACTCCATCACAGGCTTTCCAGGTTTACCATGCTGTTTTTTTACCCCTGCCACTAAAGCTTGATACATTGTCGCACTCAGTCAAGGCATGGAAAATGGCAACCCTCTGCACTTGTTCGGTCTTAGTGCTACAGCCATCTCATGGGCTGCCAAGAACCTAACGTTCTTTCCTGTGCCAAAAGCAGCCCAGAGCTCATTAATGTGCAGATGTTCAGCTGCTGTTATAGCAAGAATAACAACATCTGTGTCAACTTCAACATGGAGTAGTATTCCAGTGTCTGCCTCCTCATGGGTGCATGAGGCAAGACCAGCAACATCTTTGGGCTGTGTACAAAGCACATCTTTGTGGTGTGTGCTGATGAGTTGTTTCTCTGTCTGTGTGGATGCAATCCTTGTTGCCATAATTTCAAACAACTCCACCTTGTTTTCATCAATGTGGTGAAAGGCCTGCCAGTTTCCACGGATGGAACTAGAAGGCTCCACATGTCTCCAGATCCCTTTATCCCTCTTCTTCCTAATGTCTGCTTTTTGAAACTTGTCTTGAAGGTATTCATCCTAGACAATATCCACTCTGCATGTGTGATGGAGCGGTGACGTGATGTACAGTAAGATTACTAGTGATGCGTACTCAGAGAAAGTCTTTACTTTGCTAGGTGCCGTCATGTTGACAATGGCTGCTCCATCAAAGATCATGACTTCAACAGCAGGAGTTGCAGCAGGAATATCCAATGAAGGTGTCAGATCTTCCAAGCACTCAACAAGATTAGACTTTGTTCCAAGTTGTAGCTTATCCATATTCGATAAGGGTGGGGGACAAGGTTTGTTCTTGTGAGCAAAGAATTCATCAAGTTCTCCATCACCTGTTTGAGATGCAATGAACAACCTAGAGAACAGACATCATTTTCGGACGGGGACAGGCAATAAGAAAAGGTTCATCCCAATTCCAGAAATATCAGCAAATATGGGCACTGACTTAGCATTGCTTTTGCAAGTGCTACATGCATTAAGCGGGTGTGACACGACAAATTTGTTAAGTGGTTATGGTAAGATAAGCTTTTTTGACGTCGCCAAGAAGCACCCTGAACTTGTGGATGGCCTCAATGAAATTAGCAATGATCCGACACAGCTTTCAAATAATGCAATGGAAGCTGTTATTTCTTTACTATGTTTCATTTATGGCCAAAAAGACAGCTACAAATCAGTAAATGATTTGCGATACAAATTATTTGCTTGTCAAGCTAATGACAACCACCATCAAGTGATGCATTACATCAACATATGCAACTCAATGTTCTGTTGTCATATGTGTGTGTGTGTGTGTGTGTGTGTGTGTGTGTGTGTGTGTGTGTGTGTGTGTGTGTGTGTGTGTGTGTGTGTGTGTGTGTGTGCGTGTGTGTGTGTGTGTGTGTGTGTGTGGCATTCTAGTGCGTGTGTGCTGTGGAAATTGCTCATGCACAACGTGTGTGTCATATGCAATGAGTTGATTATCAGTCATAATTTTGGAAGAACGCCCATGTGCCTACATTGAACTTACCATCTCCCTACAATTATGGCTGGAAAGCTGAAAATGGGACAACATTACCAGTACAAATGACAAAAGAAGCTGCACCCAAAAGTATTCTAGAATTTGTGTACTGTGAAAATTGTTCATGCACGATAAAGAGATGCAGCTGTAAACAAAGCAATCTGTCATGTACAGATGTTTGCCGATGTGATAAGAATGTATGTGGAAATTGCATTGTTCAAGAGCTAGACTCTGATTGATATATAATATATTGATAGCATTAGCATGAGTGAACATTTGATGACTAGGTCATCGGATAGACAAATACATTATTATGTTGTAATTCAAAATGAACTGGTTAAGCCTCAGGTTTAAGCACTCCATATTATTTCGTAATCCAACATTTTACAGCTGCATCTTTTTGTCGTAATACAATGTAAATTCATGATTTATGCCTATAAGAATTATTTTAATGAGTTCATTTACATATTATTTATATGCAACATAAGGGGCATGCTTTAAGCTTTAGATTGATGTATATATTGTGATTATATGTCCAATACTTGCAGAGATATTTGATTTTTAGTTTATTCTGTAGGATATTGCCCATTTTATGGTTGCCATAGAAACTGGTGCATACGCTAAATTGTAGAAACTATTTCCATCCATTTTATAGCCAAGTGGCATGTCTAAACCATGATGTATTTAGGTTTACTGAAAATGCTATATCATAGGAATGGGATTGGTTAAGATGAACAAATTTCAGGAAAAACCGTTAAAATCTAAAAAATATGCAAATTAGATTTATGTTAATGAGCTCATTTGTATTATCTTTAAGATGCAACACGACAAGCATGTCGTAAGGTTTGATTTGATGTATATAACTTGAATATATGACAAATACTTGCAGAGATATTTGATTTTTAGTTTATACTGAAGGATATTCATAATTTTATGGTTACCATAGAAACTGGCACCTACGCTAAATTATGGAAACTATTTGCAGTATTATTTGTATCAGTGTTACAGCCAAGTAGCATGGCTAAACCATGATGTATTTAGATTTGCTCAAATTAACATATTATAGGAATGAGATTAATTGAAATGAACAAATAAATTTGTATACAAGACTATTTATATGGTAGAACATAATAACTAATCAAAAAACATTTGGGGGCATTTTATTACAAAATGAATGGTCTCTCCTACTTGTTGGTAAAATATGGTAAGTCCATAAAAATCATAATATTATAAGAAATATTCAAAATCAACATACAATGCTGCTGTGTACATTTAGACAAGATAAAATATGATTGTGACTTATTTGATGGACTAGTTCATGCTAAGGGCTAAACAAAATTGTAAGTATTACAGCACGTTGGCAAATCAGTGAATGCCTAATTGCTTATATCAATTCTGCCACTTTATATGACCTCATCTTTTAAATTACTGTTCTCTTTAATGAAAATCATGTACATGTATGACACACTGAATAGTGCTACTTAAGATAACATATAATTTTAATTGGTTTAAAAAATTAAAAGCATGTGTGATGTCTTTTGTGCGGACATCAACTTTATTCCACTAATTTTTGGCTTGTAACATTTTTTTCCTTCGACAATTATTCTGTAAATTATTGGAAATCATCCATGCTAAAATGCCACACCCACATGAGAATTTTTGTGCATCTTCATAGCTTGTAAAGATGTGCTAACAGTCACACTTATATAGAAAAATTGAACATATCTGGCTTTTAACTGTGTAGCCATATTGTTAAGAGCCAAATGGGCTATGATTGGAACAGCTGTGTTTATATGCTTTTAGAAACAATTAACTAATCCCTATATTAGGTCCAGATTTCACATCCAATGACTGCTTAGGCATTAATGGCATTGTATAATCTCTTGTGCATTTGGATATTATTGAACAATAGAAGTTATGCTTTCCTTCACTGGTTTAAGTCAGTAGCAGTTCCAACCATGCAAATTTGCCTGACGTTTTTAATTGGGCTTTGCCTGTTCAAAATGTCTATATTTGCAAATTTAAAGAAACCGGAAACTTTGCGTAGGTGCAGGATATTACTTTAAATCATATCTAATAATTTTTAGAATAAGTGTTTAAGGAAAAAGTTTTTAATCTGGCAAAAAGCAGTGGAATGAAATTGGTGCTACCACAATAGGCTGATTTTGGGCAAGATTCCACTCAGATTGTTCAAAGTGGTGTGCAGGATCCTATATACCTCTACCAATCTCTGTTTATATCAGGTTTCAATTCTAATGTTAGAATGGCCACCCTCAATGGGCATTTGAACTACTAATGTTCCACATCAAGCATCTTAATTAAGGGGTGTACAATGTCGCGACACGCAAAATTGGTCTTTGCTGCATTCAGCGTGCGCTTTTTCTTTTTTTCCTTTAGAATATTGTTCTTGTCATCTATGCTCTCAAATTCAATTTTAACAACTGTTCCAGGTATATTTTCATGAAAAGGGGTCGTTTTTGCATGCTTCATCTTGACTTCACTCCCTATACTGTCTCTGATAAGGTCCTGGGACTTTTTTTACAATGCTACGATCGTTGACTCTGTATCAAACGGAGAGAGATTCTGGGACGAGACGCTTGCTTCCATTTCCGCGAGTCTGCCTTCTAAATTGGCCACATCCTCACCTATGCTATCAATCTCGGTCTGAATAGTTTTGTGAAAGTCCTCAAATCTTTGGTCTAAATCTTTCTGAATCTATTATTTTAAATTTTGAATTTCCTTGGTAAACAGCAGTTCAACCTTTTCATGAACCCTCCTCAATTCAAGCATTTCTTTGGTGTTTCGTTTCTCTTTTTTATTGTCCACTCTTGTACTTAATTTGAAAGTATGCATAGCTGTAATGTTCTTTTTTTTATAAATTCAATTTTTACAAATTCAATTGCAGATTATATGATTTTTTCACCAAACTACAAGTTGCACTGTACAACTGGCAAGAGATTAATGAATTCAATACCCTGTACTAAGTACTAACAATTCAAAATTACATGATTAATCCTGATGCAAACACTATTTATTTTTCACAGAAAGTTATCGTTTCACTTTAAATTGTCATTTTAAAGTTATCGTTTCACTTTAAATTGTCATTTTAAAAACACACATATATCCATCCACTTTATTGGCATCAAGTGAATCCATGTAACAAGCACAACACTCATCCAAATTATAATGCACGAGAGTTATGATTTCTCTAAGAAAATGTCAAGAAAGCTCTCTGAAGAAAATATCCCTTCTCTATATAGATCTAGTAGATTCTAGGCCATAATCCTATCATGTGGTTCAATACTTGTGAAGCCTATTCGTGTATTACTATTACTGCAGTGAACAGTGTGAATATTTCCATTTGTTCTTGATTTTCAGCAAACTACTGCAACATTATTGTACATGTGTCGTTGGTATATATATAATCCGTCTCTTGCATTAACAATCAAATGAAATGCCAACTGCCAACTGTATAATATCCCATGTCATGAACGAATTAAACATAAACATACACAAACTCTTGACATTACTGCTACTTTGCCTGGATACTGAAATTTGACAGTACTTGCTATTAGACTAGATCTACTTTTTTTATAGATCTAGACTAATACATTCACGGACGACATATCTAGCCCGATTTTTTTTATTGATTTGAAAATTGTAACAGATTTTTTTACACACTGTTGCACCTTTAACCTTGATATAGAAATGTTGCAATATTTAATTATACTGCAGTACTGGTGCAAGTAACAAAGTAACATTGTTTACATGCAAAAACACAGCGACCCCGATTTTTAGGACTAAACTCTTACGTCGAGCGAAAACACGGGCTGCTTACGTAATTGGTAGATAAAATAATGTTGGTTAGTTAGCTTAATTGGCACCTTGTCAGGCATATTATTTCAAAATGAAAGACGAAAATAAGAAATGGATTTGATGATGTTAACTAATTGGAGAGAAAGACCCTCTTCCGGAGACCCCAAAAATAAATTAATCAATGACAAAGTGATAAAAATCCATTGTTTGGCTTAAAAAGATGGCGGCGGAAAATCGTAACAGATGGCGTGTACTGGGGACCGCATACGGGCGTATTGTCCTGGGGGGATGAGGATGAGGACGGCGTATTGTCCTGGCTGGACGACAACGGCAGCACAGAGATGTGGGCTCTCTCACATCACCCACTGTGCCCCTTCCTGAGGTAAGATAACTGTGTGCTGTAAGATATACAATTATTACTGACATTGTGAACCCTTCCACTGACTGTCACCATCATGTTACAGGAGCTGAGAACCCTGCCCCGTGAGTTGGCGGTCTCCATGGTAACAGGAGACCATGCTGGTACCGCCGCCTACCTCGCCACACACACACTCCCTGATGGCGTGGACTGGTGGTATGTACTGCACTATGCATGGGACCACGGCAGCCGGGAGATACGCGCGGCTCTCAGGCAGCGCTCAGGTGAGTAATGTGGGGCATTTGTACCTTGTAGGGTGGTCAATAGATTAAATGTGTATATGTATGTATATCACCCGTGGGGAGTGGAAATGGGATGGTGTGCAAGATTTTATTTTCTACACTTTAACATTTTAATGCACGTAATAGTCATGTGCCAGTTTATGAAGGAGCCAGGGTGTGTTGTGGGGGAGGTCAATAGGTAGTGTGTCAATTGGGTGTAAATTTGTATTGTGCCTGTGATATGTTTCATAATCTACTCTGAAATTGTAGTGTATCTGTGCGTCATAAAGAGAGTATCCTACCACCTCCTACCGCCCCCCAACCTCTTCTGCATCTGCCAAACCTCCCATACAAGCTGCTCATCCCCCACCTCCCTAGAATATCCCCCCACACCACCACCACCTGACGTGTGTTGCTGTTACAGGTGCCGCTGGACCTGCTGCTGGGCAGGCTGCTCCATGGCGACCTGGACACGACGCGTGTGTCTGAGCCGCCGCCGTGATGACCGGGGCTGGGCGGACGGACTGTATGTGTGCTGCACAAAACGCATCACCTACCCCCCGCGCTGCTGTGGAGCTGATCGCCACCGAGGGCCCTGTACTCCCCGGGCTGGGGCGCCGTTTCCGGCGACCTGGGCGCCGTGCTGGCGCGGCGGGAGGAGTTCCTCCGCTTGGACAGAACGGCCGCCGCGTGTCTCCTCATCATCGCCCACGAGGCCGGACACAGGCGCCGGGTGGACGGACTGGTGCAGGCGCGGCTCGTCACCGCGGTCAACTTGTACAGGCTGATGGTGTATGATGACTACCATGACCTGGTGGAACACGTCCTGAGGCAGTGTCAGGTGGGACATTACTGACTTGTGCAAAAAGGGGTAACCGTTCATCACTGGTGGGGAGGAAACAGAAAAAATACTTACCATGAATGGGTTTGCAGTAATGATGATGTTACATACAGAAGCAGTAATGTTAGTGTGGCTCATGAAAGTTTCAATCTGATGTTGAGCAGTGAGCTGAAAATCATATGATGAAATATCCACCCCCCCGCGCATTTCAATGTACATTTAATTTCTTACACCTTTATATTTCACATCAGTCTCATCTTTGTACAGTTTAATGTGACATAGAAGTGGGACATTCAGAAATTTGACTTCACTAATTTTCAAATTTTGAGAGGCACAAATATTTGTCCGTCCCATCAGGTTTTTGGAAAAGGGCGTAAGGAAAACATAAGGAAAGGGGGCTCACTTACGGGATTTCATGAAAAACCCTATGAAAAAAAGAAGTATTTTGGTGGGGAAAAAGGGGGTGGGGGGGGGCTAAATTCACGTGGGGGCTTTAAGGCTAATATCACTGGGCTAACTCCCCCGGGCCCCCACTGGATCCGTCCCTGTAGAAGTGTACTTCACATAACACAAATATTTGCTCCCATCAGGTAAACGTGTGATGATGAACTCAGTGACTCCGCTCGCCGCTGCATGCATGGCCGTGGGTCTGGCTCCCCGCACCTGCTCCACACGCCGTCCCCCCTGGCGCCGGCACCGAGTGGCAGGGGATGCTCCACATCGTGTGTAGGGAGTGGTCGATCCCGGGGGTCTGGGGATGGACAGCGGTGGTGGGAGAGAGTGGAGGGGTGGACAAGATGGTGAAACCGGGGGAGGCGGGGAATCGTGGGGGTGGAGGACGTGAGGGGCGCTGGTAGAGGCTGGTGCTAAGGTGGGAGGGAGGGAGGGAGGGAGGGAGGGAGGGGGGGAGGAGGGAGGGGATAAAAGTGTACATTGGACTGTAATGTCGGATATATGGAGGTCTCTTGAACACATTTACTGTGCAGACTTGAACACCTTTAGTCAGTACATAGTGTATGTAGTGTGTATGCTTCCCTGTATCTGTGTCTATGTACACTGTACACTAGATTGTACATAATGTTCATGCCTGGCATTTTGTATAAGAACTGTCCTGTTTGTTAATCTGCAGTGACAACTCTGTTAATACACCCATTATGTATGCTCTTATGTTTCATAGCAAATTTAAGAGACTACAGTGCACCAAATAAACATTTTTGATATGCTCTTATGGTGATGATGACTGGAAAATATGAGAAGATAATTGAGGTTAATGGAGAGAAGTGGAAAAAAATAATGTTAGTAATAGCATTGCTGTTATTGAAAAAAATATATATTAAGAAAATTGTCATATTGCATTACAATTTCATTAGCGTTAGGGTAATTTAACAGGACATACCCTCATATATGATCTCTACTGATGATAATTATAAGAATGATGTTGTAGGTGGATGTAGTGGACGTGAACGGCCAGACACCACTCCATGGTCTGTGCTCACAGCCGGAGGACGATGAACAGCCTGAGGCGTGCGGTCTGCTGCTGGACGGCGGAGCAGAGATCAACAAGCAGGACTTGGTCGGGATGACGCCCATCGCATACGCCGCTCTGAACCGCAATGAGCCATTGGTCCAGGAACTCATCAAGCGGAACAAGCAGACGTGAACATTGTTGACAATTATGGACAGTCTCCTTTGCTTCACTGCGTGCAGAGCAGTGTGGTCATCAAAGGCGAGTCATCTTACTTGGAGACAGCTCAGGCGCTGTTGACTCACCCCAGCATCAACATCAACTGGGCAGACCAGAATGGCAACACGGCGCTGTCTCTTGCTGTGGGTGCGGGCGACATCCAGATGGCCACACTGTTACTCAAGCATGGGGCAGATCCCAAGGTCAAGAATAAGGATGGAGACACCGCGCTGCATCGCATCAGGGATGTGGGTGAGTGAATGCAATTAGTTATATGGGTGGGTGGGTGCTTGGTGTTTATTATGAGGTAGTTTATGAGGTACAAGGGAGTGGTGTCTAGGGGAGCCGGGGGGAGGGGCAGGGGGGGCTTTATTCAATATTCATAATGATATATGTAACGGGATTTATGAAGTGTTTTTCAGGGGGGTAAGTGGTAAAATCAATACTGGGACTTAGATGACCCATAGTGACCCCTTTTGGGGCAAAGACCACAAAACCCCCATGAATAGGGCCCCGGCGAAAAAAATTGGGGATTAACTAATTTTTTTTTTAAAAACCCCAATAAAAAAAAAAATAAAAAAACACATTTCTATGTTATTAGAAAAAGCTATGAAACCCTTTTTGGGGTTCCCTTTTTCCAAGGGGAAATGGGGATGACACTTGCTGTTTGCTTTTTTGATGCCCTGGCAATGTGGGGACCCATTTTGGTGGGGTTAAAATAATTTTTAAATTTGATTTCTTGGGTTCACTTTTTTATTTTCCCCTTCTTTTTTTTTTTCTAAAAATAAGGTATGCCCCTTTTAATCTTCCCCTGAAAATTTAATTTTTTTTTTGGTTGTCCTTCCAAAACCCTTCAAATTTTTGATTTCTGCCCAACTACATTCTTTTAATGGGTTTTA